>CM053029.1:120243897-120359756 GCA_028564925.1 Lithobates sylvaticus | reverse complement strand
TTGTTTCAGAAAATAAATAATTTACTAAGTTCACATCCCAAACAGAGCAAACGTCATGAACTTTCTTTCTAGTAGGATAATATGTTATAAACTTGCGTAAAGATAGTCATTAGCATTAGTATAAAATATTTTATGATTGGAACTTCTGAATTCAAAACGGAAACGTTTCTTATTTTCTTAATGAGAGATCATATTGCCGAAAATATAAAAATATAAAAACAAAAAATACATCTTTTTTGTAGGAAACTCCTAAATGTTAGGCACATCAATAAAGACCAGCAGCTCCAGTTGACAAAGTATTGCTGAATGACCAGGACAGTGGTGGAGCAGAGCAGGAACCACCCTGCCAATGGTCAATGCTCAGGGGATCAAAGGATGTCCCAATCTTTCCTCCATCGTGGAAAACCACCCTTAAGCCTCTGTTGTTTATTAATAACATTCCCAATAGTTTTTATTTCGTTTTTTTTTTTCCACCAGTGCTGACTGTAGTAGGAATCTGCAGATTGTGTTGGAAAAGAGTGACTATGCTGATATTTAGGATAGGTCTAAAGACTGCTGCTGGTTTAATATATTCTGAAGAGAAAGATGGGCAGCAAAGTTCTATTATAAATAGATCACATTGAAGCAAAACAACTGTGCATTTAGAGATGCTTAAAGAGAAGCAATTATGATTGGGCTAATGGAGAAATTTAAATGGTCAGTTTGTAGCTATTACAAGTGTGCAGATTCATCTATGAAAGATTAATAGTTCCCGTATATTCAGCTTTACATATTCCTGAGCCTGCCACTGTTGTGTAAGAGGTCACCTTAAGTCTGAAAATTGTAGACTTCGGGGTGACCTTTGATTGCTTTAGTAACAACAGATCTAATTGTTCCATCCATTGATGCAATGGGTAGTCTACACTCTAACCCAGTGATGGCGAACCTTGGCACCCAGATGTTTTGGAACTACATTTTCCATGATGCTCATGCACTCTGCAGTGTAGTTAAGCATCATGGGAAATGTCGTTCCAAAACATCTGGGGTGCCAAGGTTTGCCATCACTGCTCTAACCTCTGTTCTGTTTTCTCTGGTCCAGGCTCTAGGAGACTGTCAGGTCCCATAAGTCTGTGTTTCCATATTTTTAGGTGTTACAGATATCTATTGATATCTTTGAGCATGCCACCTTATAAAGATATACTGTATATATAGGGGCTATCCACAGCTGGATCTTGGTCACACCAGGACTTTCAAGTATTAGAGTAGAGGAGCAGTTGTTTTCATGATTTACCTTCACTTTCATATCTCCACTAATCACTTGTTGGAGTTTCATGTAGAGCCAATCTGTGAATTTTCAGTCATAATTTCTGTAATGCTAGATTTTGTGAGAAAAACAAAAATAAGGATGTCCTATAGAACATATATTTTACACAACAGAACAAAAGCAAATTTGCTACACTGTTTCTAAGTTATTTGCTATAACAATGGTTAGCCACATGACTGTTATTTTCAGCTCTCATTGGCTGTCATTACATGTAAGGTTTCACTTGCTATTATAAATTATTCAAATGCTTTTTTTCACCCATAGTCGAATAATTGTGCACTTTTAAATGTGTGACAAAAGTTTGGGGAATACCAATTTCTGTTCCAGCATGATTGTGCTCATGTGCACAATGCCAGGTCCATGAAGACATAGTGTGACAAGTTTGATAAGCCTGAACAGAGCCCTGACCCCAACTCTGGCCACAATCCAAAATCGTGCCTCCACAGAAAGATGGAGGCTGTTACTGTCAAAGGGGGTGGGGGGGGGGCATGTTCTTGTCTATTGGTTTGAAATGGGATATACAAAAAGCTCATGTAGGTGTGATAGCCAGGTGTCCATAAATGTTACCCATATAGAGTTTTTAAATTACCTGGTTATTTAAAGGGTCAGTTTACACAAATTTATATTTTATTTAAAAAAAAATGCTTTGGAAGGCTGAGTCAACTGCCATCTTATATGTCTTGCATATGCCAACACTTGTGCCCAACTTTTTTCCTTTCCACCTGGAAGTTAAGAGTGCTTTTGTCCATCTTTGAGTAGTGTTTCAGCACCTCTGTTGTATTCTATTTACAGTGCCTTGCAAAAGTATTCACCCCCCCCCCCCCCCCCCCCTTGGCATTTTTCGTGTTTTGTTGCCTCACAACCTGGAATTAACATGGATTGTTTGAGGATTTGCATCATTTAATTTACAGAACATGCCCACAACTTTGAAGATGTTTTTTCTTTTATGTGAAGCAAACAACAAATAGGACAAAATAACAGAAAAAGTCAATGTACATAATTATTCACCCCCCTAAAGTCAATACTTTGTAGAACCACCTTTTGCGGCTATCACAGCTCCAAGTCGCTTTGGATAAGTCTCTATGAGCTTGCCACATCTTACCACTGGGATTTTTTTGCCCATTCCTCCTTGCAAAACTGCTCCAGCTCTTTCAAGTTGGATGGTTTGTGCTTGTGAACAGCAATCTTTAAGTCTGACCACATATTTTCTATTGGATTGAGGTCTGGGCTTTGACTAGGCCATTCCAACACATTTACATGTTTCCCCTTAAACTACTCAAGTGTTGATTTAACAGTGTGTTTGGGGTCATTGTCCTGCTGGAATGTGTAGCCTCAAATCACACACAAAGTGGTACAGGCTTTGCTCAAGAACATCCCTGTATTTAGCACCATCCATCTTTCCCTCAATTCTGACCAGTTTCCCAGTCCCGACTGCTGAACAACATCCCACAGCATGATGCTGCCACCACCATGTTTCACTGTGGGGATGGTGTTCTTTGGGTGATGTGATGTGTTGGGTTTGCGCCAGACATAGCATTTTCTTTGATAGCCAAAAAGTAAAATTTTAGTCTCATCAGACCAGAGCACCTTCCTCAAAACATTTTGGGAGTCTCCCACATGCCCTTTCGCAAACTCAAAACGTGCCATTTTGTTTTTTGCTGAAAGTAATGGCTTTCTTCTGGCCACTCTGCCATAAAGCCCAAATCTATGGAGCGTACGGCTTATTGTCGTCCTATGTACAGATACTCCAGTCTCTGCTGTGGAACTCTGCAGCTCCTCCAGGGTTTACCTTAGGTCTCTGTGCTGCCTCTCTGATTAATGCCCTCCTTGCCCGATCCGTGAGTTTTGGTGTGCGGCCAGCTCTTGACAGGTTTGCTGTTGTGCCATGTTCTTTCCATTTGGTTATGATAGATTTGATGGTGCTCATAGGGATCATCAAAGATTTAGATATTTTTTTATAACCTAACCCTGACTTGTACCTCTCAAAAACTTTGTCCCTTACTTGTTTGGAGAGTTCCTTGGTCTTCATGGCAGTGTTTGGTTAGTGGTGCTGCTTGCTTAGGTGTTGCAGCCTCTGGGGCCTTTCAAAAAGGTGTATATGTAATGACAGATTATGTGACACTTAGATTGCACACAGGTGGACATCATTTCACTAATTATGTGACTTCTGAAGGTAATTGGTTGCACCAGAGCTTTTTATGGGCTTCATAACAAAGGGGGTAAATACATACGCACATTCAAATTATCATTTTTTTATTTCTGAAAAATAGTTTTATGTATATATTTTTCTAAATTTTACTTCACCAACTTAGACTATTGTGTTCTGATCCATCACATATAATTCAGATTAAAAAAACATTGAACTAAAGGGTGTAATGAAATAAAATAGGTAAAAAGCCAAGGGGGGTGAATTATTTTGCAAGGCACTGTAATATAACGTCCAATAGGGAATGTGGAAACACCCTAATAATGGACACACAAGGTATGAACGCCCACGAACTGAAGCACAGAAATCTCACTAACACAGTCATTGAGAGATAAAATAAATTATCAGGTGGTTTACCTCTCTAGCATCTACCAAAAAATAAAATATAAATTTTCAGTGGATTGACTTCAGAATGTACTACTTTCCAAACTTGATTTAGAATGGCAAAAACACATTTCTGTGTGTTCAGTTGTAATCACTATAAAAAAATATTAACATACCTTTTATAAAGGTGACTCTAATCCAATGTATGGCAATGACTCAGGAAAAAGTAAATTCCTTGTCTGAAAAATATTGAAGTATTAAAAAAGATGTACGTATACTGTCACTGTACAATTGTAAAGATGTCAGACCACTTCTATTGCTTATATGAATAAGAAGACCAGCTCTGGTGCTCAAGGTTTGGTTTCGGCAGATTTTGGCTATATGTGCATATCATTTCGGCTTACTATAGGCAGGTTGAAAATGGCAAGTGATAACAAGCTATTTCAATTCTCATCCATGCTTGCTACTGCTCATATCTTACAGTGTATATAGAAGTGCATTTTTTTTTTTTTTTGGATAGAGTTGGGAAGGGTTAGAGCCTTAGTCAAGTTTTTATTGCTATCTGTGTACCCACTTTGTTTGCCTTGGTGACCATTGTCACAGAGACAGAAAGTAAGGAGAACACCTGTTCCTGTGACAACGCTCTAGAACAGAAATTTGGTCGACTTTAGAGAGATTACTTCTTATTTTCTATCTCATCTTCAGGACAGGAAGTGAAGAGAAATCTGCCCAGTGTGGTACAGGCAGCATAAATTCTAAACCCTAGTCTACCTAATCAGCACTAGCTATCGGGGACGTACCTATAGGGGTCGCTCCTCCTGTCCAGCTTCCTTCTGCCTCCCCCTCCCCCTTGTGCGCTCCAGCCTCTGTGCTTATTCCCAGCCCTCGCCCCCGCCCCCCCCCCATTTGTCAGAATGGAGAGCGGGGAAGAGGCTGGTAAATGTGTATTTGATCAGCTTCTTCCTTTTCTGAATGGAGAGTCAGTGATCCACACTGATCACTGACTCTGTCCATTCATAATTGAAAAATAGTAAACTGTGTTTCCTATGCTTCAGTTTGTGAATGAAGAGGAACCTTTGTACAAAGGCATTCCTGCCCATTCATTCTCTGCAGCTGGGGATGCAGAGAAGGAGATTGTGGGGCTTGTCCTCAATCTCCTTTCTCTATGTAAAAGGTGGAACATCAGAGGTCTGTTTAGACCCCTGATATCTCACCAAAGCCTCCAACGGGTCTCCTAAAAAATGGTAAAAAAAATAATAAAAAAATAATATTGTAAAAAAAGAAAATGGGAAAAAACTAATTAAAAAAAACAATAACTCGGGCTCACAGGGAAGGGCCCTGGCCGGGAGTCAGGAGGGTCCTTCATGGTTTCTTGCACCTGGGCCCTGAATGTTCTAGTTACGCCACTACTAGCTATGCAAACAAGAATGGCTGCACACTACGGCTAGTCCTTGAACCATTTATTGTGCAACCTTCAAGTACAAAAATCACAGTATGGACATGAAGGAGCTGTTGCTAGATGACGCAATTCACACAAACTTTGTGCTTAATCATAACACCTAGCTATGCTTTAATTGGTCACAACATTTGTAATTATTGGGCCATATATATATATAAACAGCAGCTATAAAGCAGCCTGATATTAGCGTGTATAACGAGTCACGATGGGACTCGTGACTTTGTACGTCATGACATTGGAGAGGTCATTACTGATCGAGTGGTACAGAAAACCAACTTTATGGGACTGCAGACAGAATAAGATATGTAATGATGCATATTTCTTGTCCCCCAGACAAACAAGTATATAACAACTGAAATACGGGGGCAGGTGGGTGACAGAAGGCACCTTTTTTTTAGCTGATTAGAGGAAACGGAATACATCTCAAGTATATTATGACTACTATTGTTTGTGCATTTATTGCATATTTTCTGCTTTACTATAATAGTATTTATTCCCGTTTTACACACAAATGTTAAACAGACTTTTTTTTTCTTCAAATGTTTGTACTTTAGAGCACACAATGTCCTGGTACTGACTCTTCTCTTCTGGTGTTCCATTTCCACTTATTGGCAAGTCAGCACCTACTGTAAAAACAGTTTTACAGCAGAGCTACGTAATGCTTATGTTCTTAGTCTTTTCATTTCATTGTCCGTACAGTGAATGTAAATTGTCAGATCTATAGCAGTACTATTGTTTATATTTCTTTTTCTTTTGCGCAATACAGAACAGTCTGGACTTTTTTTTTTTTAGCCTGTTGTATGGGAAAAGGTTTCCATACACAATCATATTAACTAACTTTTTTCTGCGCTGAACTTTCAGATTGTATGGGGAAGGACAGAACTGGGCATTCAATGACACATGGGGGTCGGTTTTTCTAAAACAGGAGCACTTAGAATCTGGTGCAGCTGTGCATGGTAGCCAATCAGCTTCTAACATTAGCTTGTACAATTAAAGGGGTTGTAAAGTTACGTGTTTTTTCACCTTAATGCATACTATGCATTAAGGTGAAAAAACACCTGGCAGTCACCAACCCCTTAGCCCCCCAATTTACTTACCTGAGCCCCTTCATCTTCTTTCGGCGGGGACGTGCCGTCCTTCTCTCCATGGAGTCCCGGCTTTGATTGGATAGATTGATATCAGCGCAGCCATTGGCTCCCGCTGCTGTCAATCAAATCCAATGACCGGGGGGGGGGGGGGGCAAGTCATACATTTGGCTTCTATGGATGCCGAATGAATGACTCGGGAGCGTGCCCGCAAGGTAGCCCCCTTGGGAGAGCGCTTCTCCTAGGGAGTTATCTAATGTGGGGAGGAGCCGCGAGAGCCGCCGAGGGACCCCAGAAGAGGATGTGCGGGGCCACTCTGTGCAAAACGAGCTGCACAGTGGAGGTAAGTATGACATGTTTGTTATTTAAAAAAAATAAATAAATAAGCTTTAGTATCACTTTAAGCTTTGGCAATAAAAAGTTGCATCAGATTTTGCACTCTCCAGTTTTCTCTCCATGCAGTCACTGTACAACCAATAAATCTACAATTCCAGCTTTTCTGTATCTCCATGTATGCCACTTTGCCTCTAGTTACTTAAAGAGGAAGTAAACCCCAGACGATTTTCCTATTTTTTTCCAGTTTTATATACTATATATTATTGCAACTTTAAATACAGCAAAATTGGCAAAAAACGAGTCAGGTAAATACCTTTTTTATTATATTTTGTATCTCGTCACTTCCGGGTATCGGCCGCGCCATGTCTACTGCTGTTTCTTGAATCTAGTATTGACGTAATTTCCGCCCTTACTAGGTTTCCCTTCACAAATCTCGCGCATGCGCCGTATCGCCTAAACCAAGCCTCTATCTCGATTGCCGTTACAATGACAACAGAGCCAAACCATAGCTGAAGCTACATAACTTGCAAGGGGGTATCGCGAGACTTCCCTCTGTGCCGTTCAGAGAGGAAGTTAATGAATGATAATGACCGGCATGCAGAGGGGGACATAAATGGCACACACAGAATAAACCTACTGCACAATCGCGCCTGACGCCATCCATGCTTGCAGGGTGATTGCTATGAAAACTACAACAGTGAGTACACTTTCACAGGCAGCGATCAGCTGCCTGTGCCATCTAGATTTGAAAAAGCACAAGTTGTATTGGAGGGTTTACAACCACTTTAACAAAACATGAGATGTATTTATTTTTAACATGTTGTTAGATGTGATGTTACATAGTTACATAGACACATGATAACCCAGTGTGTGTATTGAAGCAGAGATTTAATACATTTCACATTTTTAGGTATTTATTTAGTCCTTCCATATATTTAATTTTAGATTTGTGCTTGATGGTATTATCATCCAGACGTGATATCTAATGAACCCTATTTTATACTAGTACTGAGTCCAACTTTCTGCTGGTCCACATACAGGCAGGTCAGCAGCTTTGGTTAAAAAAGTCTCTGCGGGTTTTACAGCAGAGTTTATTTTCTCAGCCTATACAATAGAAGGATAAACAGTGCATGGAGAGGAAGGAGTTAATTCCCAGAGGGTATCCCTCAATATTAATACCTCCTCTAACAATGCGTCATTTTACAAAAGAAACTCTATCCTGAGCCTGCATATGCAGCATATGCCTATTCCCAGCCGGCAGCCGGGTCTATTTTTAGGAGGGGTTAGGATTTGCAGGAAAGTAGAGATGTTGCAGGGAGGGCATGCTGAAAGATGACACTTTGCAGTCAGCACAATAATACAGGGGATGTCAGAGTATCATGCAGAGCGAGCTGTTCACACAAGGGTAATCCCAACACATGATTGAAATATTGGCTATTACTCGCAAAGTGCAGCAACTAATGAAAAAAAAAACATTTCATGTATTGGTAAAGGTTCAAATCTGATTGGCTGCTTTGGGTTACTGCATAATGTTCTTCATTTTATTTAAAATATTTAGGCAAGACAACATTGTTTTTTTTCTCATGTGTAGCAATACTTAGCCCTATACAATGTACCTTGCCCTTTTGTGTTATTGCTCTGAAGCCAGCATTCTTGATAGATCAGGTACTAAAGTTTGGTGCCGATCTGGGCAGTACTGGTGGCACCATAATAAAATGGCAGTGATTCTGACACTTCCTTTGCCACAATGCCTAACAGTGTGTACAGGAATTGGATCTATCCAGTGATACTAGCACTTCTCCTTTTCTCCTACCACCAATACAGGCTGATTGACAGCATAGTGCCCTCCCCCATGTAGTGACTTCTAACTCTTTTACAGACCAAACCTTCTCCCTTTTGGACTGAAAAAGAGGGTATAGAATGAGAGGCAGTTGAGGACTAACCTGGTAGTAGATATTATGTCAGGGTCAGGGCCGTCTTTAAGGCAGGGTAGCTGCTATTTATTGTATGTCAGGGTGTAGGCCCTTTTACGATAAAAGCCCATTTTAAAACAAGGGATCCTCTCTTGAGAATATATAGGCGGACTGGGTGGGGACTGGAAGCAGTCTAAAGTTCAGAGTTTACTTGTCTGTGTTGGGACCCTTTACCATGTAATTTCAGGACACCATAATACATGCTTCCCTTCACCTGGCAACTCCATGCTGGGAGAGAAGGCTGCTTGTTTTCCTTAATTGAGGAACGGTGGGAAAATAATGACTAAACCATGTGGGTGCAGGTCTTACTTTCACACTCACTGTCCTGGTAAGGAACATCTATAACATATGTAACTTGTTCAAGCTTGTGCTGTCTTTTTTATGTATGATAGTTGTTATCTAGTAGTTTAGTAACTGTTTTAAGGAACTCATTGGGACTTCTGTTTACTATATACTATTTGGGAACTACTCTTGAGCATGGATATATTCTGTACTAGAGGGGAACTACTCTTGAGCATGTTTTTTTTGTCTAGCCACTTCAATACCGGGCCTAGTCTGGCACTTCTCTCCTACATGTAAAAATCACAATTTGTTTGCTAGAAAATTACTCAGAACCCCCAAACATTATATATGTTTTTTTTAGCAGACACCCTAGGGAATAAAATGTGCAACTTTTTATCTTGCACGGTATTTGCACAATCATTTTTCAAACACCTTTTTTTGGGAAAAAAAACGGTTTCATGAATTAAAAAATAACAAAACAGTAAAGTTAGCCCAACATTGTATAATGTGAAAGATGATGTTACGCTGAATAAATAGATACCTAACATGTCATGCTTTAAAATTGCGCACACTCATGGAATGGCGCTCAACTTCTGTACTTAAAAATATCCATAGGCGACACTTTGAAATTTTTTACAGGTTACCAGTTTAGAGTTACAGAGGAGGTCTAGTGCTAGAATTGTTGCACACGCTCTAACACACGCGGCGATACCTCACATGTGTGGTTTGAATTGCGTTTACATATGTGGGCGGGACATGTGCGTTCGATTCTGAACGCGAGCTACCAGGGACAGGGGCGTTTGAAATTTTTATTTTTTTTTATTATTTTTTTTTACTTATTTTTTTTTTTACTTTTTTTTTAAATTTTCGTTTTTTGATCACTTTTATTCCTATTACAAGGAATGTAAACATCCCTTGTAATAGGAATCTATTGTGATAGGTCCTCTTTATGGAGAGATGCGGGTCGATAAGACCCCACATCTCTCCTCCAGGCTGGAAAGCATGAGATTGTGAAAAAAAAATAACCAATCTCATGCTGACAGCCGCGATCGCGGCTTTGTTTACTTCCGGGAACCCGGGCGTGATGCCATAACGTCGCGCCCAGGCCTCCGACAGTCATAGAGATGACTGGTCACTGTAAATATCTATCATCATCATCCGGCGCCAGCCAATTCTTTCTCCGGGCCCCGATGGCACGGAAGAGCCCGGAGAAGCACCAGATGGCGGCGGGAGGGGGGGATGTCACCTATAAGAACGATCAAGCAGTGAAACTGCCACTATGATCATTCTTATCGTGCACAGAATAGCCGGCTGGAAAGAATGATATCAGAATGATGCCTGTAGCTACAGGCATCATTCAGATATCCCCTCACAAACTCAAGGACGTCATATGACGCCCTAAGGTATTGAAGTGGCTAGGGACTAGTTGGGATCATATTTGACAGAGAGAATGGGCTGGATGTAGAGGTCCTAGGTTCTGGTTAAGCCAGGCTGGATTACTTCCAGAGTGTCTCTGAGTGGCACTGTCTGTAGGTTTCACCCAGCAATTGCGGGAAATCTGGTCGACCCCATTCAAAAGATTCACAGTGAGCCTTGGGTTTATTTGTGTTTTGCCCAAGCCAGTATGAAAACATTTAATGGACCATACACCTGATCTCATTACAAAACAATAGTTACTGACATTTACGGGATTACTGGAAGCCTCTGAGCCCAATGTTATGCAGGGGGTAAGTGCCTACGTATACACACCATTGTTTGCTTCAGAACGGCTTTTCCCTCCATGCGAATCAATGGGAATGTAAAAGCACTTTGAAGCAGCTTAGAAGGTCAACTGCTGGTCAAATTCATCTGTGAATGAACTTCGAAGCATCTCAAACTAAACTCAGATGTACCTGAAATTGTGCTGCATTTGCCCACTGACCCAAGCCCCAAGAGTGCTGCTAGAAAATAAGTGTTTTGGAGTGTGGTTTGTTTTTAGAGGTTGGTTGGAATTGCTGGGAAAGATGCTGTCTATCAAATGTAATATTCAAATCAAATTAAAATTAAATTCACGAGGCTATAATGATTGCTAGTTACCTTAAGGACAGCTGAAAATAGCAGTCGTATGTCTCTCTCAAAATTTGTTTTGTGGCAGATAACCATGCATTAGTGCCTGGTGTGTAAATTCAGGCAGTGGATAAGTCAGGCAAAGTAAGGTCTCGTGCACCGGGCATGTCATTTTACGCAAAATGTTGTCTGTACCTTGTATGCTTGTGATGTTTGTGCTAATGTTAACATACACCATATTACCAAAAGTATTGGGACACCTGTCTTTACACGCACATCAACTTTAATGGCATCCCAGTCTGAGGGTTCAATATTGAGTTGGCCCACCCTTTGTAGCTATACCAGCTTCAACTCTTCTGTGAAGGCTGTCCACAAAGTTTAGGAGTGTGTCTACGGGAATGTTTGACCATTCTTCCAGAAGCACATTTGTGGGGTCAGGCACTGATGTGGACAAGAAGGCCTGGTTCACAGTCTGTGATCTAATTTATCCCAAATGTGTTCTATGGGGTTGACGGCAGGCCAGTCAAGTTCCTGCACCCCAAACTTGCTCATCCATGTCTTTATGAACCTTGCTTTGTGCACTGGTCCAAATCATTTGGTGGAAGGGGGATTATGGTGTGGGGTTGTTTTCAGGGGTTGGGCTTGGCCTCTTAGTTCCAGTGAAGGGAACTCTTAAGGCGTCAGTATACCAAGACATTTTGGACAATTTCATGCTCCCAACTTTGTGGTAACAGTTTGGGGAGGGCCCTTTCCTGTTCCAACATGACTGTGCACCAGTGCACAAATAAGGTCCATAAAGGCATGGATGAGCAAGCTTGGGGTGGAGGAACTTGACTGTCCTGTACAGAGTCCTGACCTCAACCCGATAAAATACCTTTGGGATGAATTTGAACGGAGACAGTGAGTCAGGCCTTCTCGTCTAACATCAGTGTCTGACCTCACAAATGCACTCATGGAAGAATGGTCAAACATTCCCAGAAAAGCGAAAGCTGTTCTAGTTGCAAAGGGTGGGCCAACTCGTGGAGAATTACTGGCCATCCCATGACTTGCATTGCTGTCACCAGAGTCCTTCCTATCCACTCATCCCACCGTCAGAGAGTGGAAGGAAAGAAATATAGTTGCACGTATTGGCTGTTCTTCTCTTTATAGCTCCAGCCTTCCACTCAAAGACTTGGGGCCAATCTATAATGACAAGTGGATACGTCTATATGCTCTCTGATTACTCTACTGCGCTACGTACACCATGACACCCATTTTACATCCTTTTCATTCCCTCGTATTGGATTATGCCACCCTATATTAAAGTGGTTCCAAAGACAGCACATATTGTACCTTAATGCATACCCTGCAATAAACAAGACACTTCTATGCACACTGAAACTTTTATTACTAAGAGAACAGGGACATTCCCCGCCATCCTTCTTCTCAGTGTTATGATTTCTATTACAAACTACTGTACAAGTGCACATTAGTGGAAAAATAGGAGTTGAAAGTAACTTATGTATATTAGTAAGCCATTAGAAAGCCATTATTATATAAATGTGGGAGAGATAAGCAGTGATTTGAGTTACAGATATTTCTTAAGCTACAATCATAATGCAATGTTACAGCTCTATAAGTAGAACAAGAAGAAAGTAAAAATAAAATGCCTTTATAGATCCATACATACACCTATACATACATGTATACATACCTACCTGTACACATCCTAATAATTATTTGTGAATCTGTACAGCAACACATCCAAGTACGGTATATAGTACATACAATATACAAATATATATTTATTGATTTGACACACATTAACATACATGAATGCATCTATATACATTCACATCAATGAAGGCCCCACTTGGTTACATACAGAGAAATGCATACACGCAATGAGGTTGATTTACTAAAGGCAAATAGACTTGGAGTTGCTCCAGAGCTTAGTAAATGAGCAGAAGTTCTGCTGACTTCCATCATCCAATCAAGTGCAAGCAAAAATGCTGTTTTTATTTATTTTGCTTGCATGTGAATGGGTTTTCTTTGCAAAGTAAATCTTTACTAAGCTCTGGAGCAGCTGCATTTGCAGAGTGCAACTGCACTTTGCAAAGTGCACAGTCTATTAGTAAATCAACTCCATATAATCACCCACTCGTACTGTCATACATCCACGCTTCCATATTTACCTCCATTCATCTATGTATGCATGCTCACAAATATACAATCCCCTATAAACACACATATAGTACATCCAGCCAAACACATAACCTAACATAAGCAAAGATATACAGTATACTGTACTGTATAAGCAGGACATTAAATTTGTGGAGGCGATCTGTACACCATCTATATAACATCTCTAGGTTGCAATATTGTATTGAATTTTACAGAAAATGACAGCGCTACAGATTGAAATGGAAAGGTTATTTTTAATAACACTAAATAGTAACTGCATTTTTTTGAGAAAAAATATAGGAAATAATAAAAAAAATAATATAGCATATGCAATTGTGATACAAGCCATATTGTAATTTAATGTTATTAAAAATTCCAATTTCCTTTCAATCTGCAGCACTGTAATTTTGTTTAAGTTTTGTTTAAATGTAATATGACAACCTGGAGGCATTCATTTCCTGCTTGTGTGATTGGCTCACTAATTTTTCCAGAAGTCTGCACTAAGATACAAGTCAGATTTATTTTTATTGGACAAAGTGGAGAGGAGGGGCAGTGATGTCACGATTTCCACCTTGCCCAACCAAAGAACAATGTACATTAACTGAGAAAAATGCAATGCATTCTCAGAATAGCAGCTGTGCCAAATATGAGTATAGTATGCTAATTATACCTACCAATCGGGGCTTTAAAGTCCATAACCACATTTAGAAAAGGCTTCTTCAAATCTTTTGCAGCCGAAAATGGAGGGATGGAGCAGCCTTGGCACCAGTGCCCCCCTAGTAACCCAAGAGGGCCACAAATGCACTGTGTGTATTCTCTCCTGTCACATGTGATGAGCTCAGTGGCTGCCCCAAAAAAAGTACACACTGTGCATGTGTGTCCCAAAAGAACAGGACAGCTCTTCCTCCAAAGGCACTAAGAAGCACTGGTTGGAACGGCAGCTCTGTTCCTACAATAAGTCAAGACTTCAAGAAGTTTCTTCTTAATGCAGTTGTGGACTTCATTGTTTAAACATAAAGGAAGCCTTAGCTGGCAGGTAGGTTTAGCACACTATGGGGCTGATTTACCAAGCATTTGCGCCATGAGTTGCGGCGCACGCCGATGCGCAATGGCCGTTTTCATATTCACAAAGCATTTGCGCTTGTAACACAGCGCAATTCCCCATTTACTATAATGTTGCCGTCGCACAGGCGGCCGCAATCTGTGCACCGCTATAGACCTGGCGCAAGCATTCTTCAACTCAGAATTAAAAGAAGCTGGAAGTGGCAATATTATGGGGGTGATGTGAGGAAGTTTAGATATGACTGTCCAACTAACAAATATGCCCAAAATAGAACCGAAAATTAACTTTCTCTGAGCAGGCTTGCTGCGCCTGCAAATACACTTGTAACTGCGCTAGGTCAATTTATGTACTACACATGCGCAAGCGGCATTTGCGCCCGTTCATGTGCTCTGGTTCACTGCGCCAGTAAAATCTTAGTAAATGTCAAGCCACGTAGGTTCAATTGCATAAGTTGAACAGGCGCACATCTCAACTTGACTTTTTTTGCGCTGGTTCACTTCTATGGGTTTTATAAAGGCTATTTGAACACAGGTCATGTTAGCATTAAGAAAATAAAAAAATGAAGAAATGCATGAGGGTCCCCCAAAATTCCATACCAGGCCCTTCAGGTCTGGTATGGATATTAAGGGGAACCCCGCTGCAAAAAAAAATGGTGTGGGGGTCCCCCTCAAAATCCATGCTCAGCCATCCAAATTTTTTTTTAAAATGGGTCATTTTTGTCCATCATTGATGTACGCTGATGAGGCGGCAGTGATGGGCACCGATAGGTGGCAGTGATGGGCAGCACTTTTAGGTGGCACTGATTGGCGTCACTGGTGGGCATTGATAGGTGGCACTGGTGGGCATTGATAGGTGGCACTGGTGGGCATTGATAGGTGGCACTTGTGGGCATTAACAGGTGGCACTTATGAGGCATAATTGCCTCTGACTTTTCGGGACTGATGTCCCTTTAAGATGAGCCGGTGATCGGCTTTTTTTTTTCTCCTCCGCTGTCAGCGTGAGGAGAAAAAAAAA
This sequence comes from Lithobates sylvaticus, assembly GCA_028564925.1. NCBI lineage: Eukaryota > Metazoa > Chordata > Amphibia > Anura > Ranidae > Lithobates > Lithobates sylvaticus. Next base: position 120,344,502 of record CM053029.1, on the reverse strand, counting down.
AGGATCACGAGCTTTTGTTTTGGTCATGTGATCAGCTGTCATTGGCTGACAGCTGATCACATGGTAAGGGGCCGGGACCCGCCCCTTACTCGGATCGCTGATCACCCGAGTCACAGGGAGCGTGCACAGGGGAGGACATCATATGACGGCCTCCGGGGAATTGAGATCCGCGCTATGGCCGTCATTCAGCCATAGCGCAGATGTCAAGTGGTTAAAGTGTGTGTAAAAGCATATTTTTTTAGTTTCAGATAAAGTGGTGTTAAGTTTTTATTGCTGTCACCTTTGTGACATTAACAGAAAGTGATGGGAAATTTTTGATTTTGAAAATGTTCCTATGACATATCTCTAAGATGGGAATTTCCTGTTATGTCTCCATGACAGGAAGTAAGCAGAAATCTCACAAGTGGGATACAGGCACCAACAACATAACCTGAAAAGAAAAGTTTTGCCTTTACATGCACATTAACTTCTGTATAGGAAAGCAGGAAGTTGCACATCGATGACAGGTCACATCCAACTTCATTAAATTCCAATGCAACCCCCCCCCCCCCCAAAGATTCCCCCTTCTAAAGTTTCATCCAATGCAGGCTTCATCACAGATCCTGTGTTCCATCTTAAGCTTAAGGCTGAGGGCCATACAACACTATCTAATATCTCCAAAGATATCTCCGAAGATATGGCTCCTCAATAGTTGCCAAGTATGTGCCCACCTATGCCAAGCTGTACTTGGAGTAGTGGGAAGAGAGCCACGTCTTTGGAGATACTAACCTCTAAAGAGATTATATTATGTTCTTTTCTCGGTATATTGATAATGTCTAAACCGCTGGCAACAAAAGTGAGTACACCCCTAAGTGAAAATGTCCAATTGGCCATTTTTCCTCCCGGGTGTCATGTGACCCGTTAGTGTTACAAGGTCTCAGGTGTGAATGGGGAGTAGGTGTTTTAAATTTGGTGTTATCGCTCTCACTCTCTCATACTGGTCACTGTAAGTTCAACATGGCACCTCATGGCAAAGAACTCTCTGAGGATCTGAAAAAAATAATTGTTGCTTTACAGAAAGACGGCCTAGGCTATAAGAAGATTGCCAAGACCCTAAAACTGAGCTGCAGCATGGTGGCCAAGACCATACAGCGGTTTAACAGGACAGGTTCCACTCAGATTAAATATTGACACTTTCTCACTATCTCATTACTTTAAGTCTTAAAATGCCAGAACAATATCCCCTCCCCCATGACCTTTTTGGGAAGTCCAAATTAGTAAGGGGCATGATGAGTTTTATTGAATTTGTAGTTTTTGGCACAATTTTGGGGAAAATTAAGAAATTAAAGCAATTTATTTTTGTCACAAAGATGTAATTTCTCATACATAGTTACATAGTTAGTTAGGTTGAAAAAAGACACAAGTCCATCCAGTTCAACCACAAATAAAAATAAAAAATATATATATATATATATATATATATCATACAATCCCATATACCCCATTCTATACCCACAGTTGATCCAGAGGAAGGCAAAAAAAACCCCAGCAGAGCATTCTCCAATTTGCTAAAGCAGGGGAAAAAAATTCCTTCCTGATCCCTCGAGAGGCAATCGGATTTTCCCTGGATCAACTTTACCTATAAATGTCAGTACCCAGTTATATTATGTACATTTAGGAAAGTATCCAGGCCTTTCTTAAAGCAATCTACTGAGCTGGCTAGAACCACCTCTGCAGGGAGTCTATTCCACATTTTCACAGCTCTTACTGTGAAGAAACCTTTCCTTATTTGGAGATGAAATCTCTTCTCCTCTAGACGTAAAGAGTGCCCCCTTGTCCTCTTTGTTGACCGTAAAGTGAATAACTCAACACCAAGTTCACTATATGGACCCCTTATATATTTATACATGTTGATCATATCCCCCCTTAATCTCCTCTTATCAAGTGTGAATAAATTCAGTTCCTCTAATCTTTCCTCATAGCTGAGCTCCTCCATGCCTCTTATCAGTTTGGTTGCCCTTCTCTGCACTTTCTCCAGTTCCCCAATATCTCTTTTGAGAACTGGTGCCCAAAACTGAACTGCATATTCCAGATGAGGTCTTACTAATGATTTGAACCGGGGCAAAATTATATCTCTCTCTCTGGAGTCCATACCTCTCTTAATACAAGAAAGGACTTTGCTCGCTTTGGAAACCGCAGCTTGGCATTGCATACTATTATTGAGTTTATGATCTACCAAAACCCCCAGATCCTTCTCCACTACGGATTCCCCCAGTTGTACTCCCCCTAGTATGTATGATGCATGCATATTCTTAGCCCCCAAGTGCATAACTTTACATTTATCAACATTAAACCTCATCTGCCACATAGTCGCCCAATTTGACAGAGCATTGAGGTCAGCTTGTAAATTGGAGACTTCCTGTAAGGACGTTATTCCACTGCATAGCTTGGTGTCATCTGCAAAGACAGAAATGTTACTTTTGATCCCAGACCCAATATCATTTATAAAGATATTAAAAAGTAAGGGTCCCAGCACTGAACCTTGGGGTACACCACTGATAACCTTAGCCCATTCAGAGTAAGAATCATTAACCACGACTCTCTGAATTCTGTCTTTTAGCCAGTTTTCTATCCATTTACAAACCGATATTTCCAAACCTGTAGACCTTACCTTACACATGAGCCGTGTGTGGGGAACTGTATCGAACGCTTTTGCAAAATCCAAGTATACCACGTCCACAGCCACGCCTCTGTCCAAGGTTTTACTTACCACCTCATAAAAAGAAATGAGGTTTGTCTGACAACTTCTGTCTTTCATGAACCCATGCTGTCTGTTGCTTAACATATTTTTTTCCTGCAAGAACTCGTCTATGTGGTCTTTTAATAATCTCTCCAGTATCTTCCCAACTATAGAAGTTAAACTAACAGGTCTATAGTTACTTGGTAAAGACTTTGTTCCCTTTTTAAATATAGGCACCACGTTCGCCCTGCGCCAATCCAGTGGTACTATTCCTGTCATTAATGATTCCCTAAAAATTAGATACAATGGCTTTGAAATTACAGAGCTCAATTCTTTTAGGATCCGTGGGTGGATGCCATCAGGTCCAGGTGCTTTATCCACCTTTATTCTGTCTAAATATTTCTGGACCATATCACTTTTGAGCCATTGTGGATTTAGGGCTGTGTCACTACCACCCCCATTGTGGACATGAGCTCCCCCATGCTCCTTTGTATACACAGAGCTGAAGAAAGTATTTAATAAATTAGCCTTCTCTTTGTCCCCAGTCACCCACTCTAGATTATTTTGTAAAGGGCCTACATGCTCAGACTTGACCTTTTTACTATTAATATATTTGAAGAATTTTTTTGGGTTTGTCCTACTATCTTTTGCAATCTGTCTTTCGTTTTGAATTTTTGCATCCTTGATTTCCTTTTTACATATTCTGTTATGTTCTTTGTAACATTTAAATGACACTAGTGATCCTTCATTTTTATATTTTTTAAAAGCTCTTTTCTTATAGTTTATAGCTTTTTTAACTTTGGCCGTGAGCCACATAGGTTTTATTTTTAGCCTTTTAAATTTATTGCCCATGGGAATATACTTTGTAGTGAGTTCACAAACAGTCTTTTTGAAGAATCCCCATTTCTGTTCTGTGCCCATTGTTGCCAATATTCTCTCCCAGTCTAAGTTCTGGAGAGCAGCCCTCATCCTTGGAAAATTTGCCCTCTTGAAATTAAGTGTTTTTATCTTTCCTGTATGTGATTTTTGCTTACAGCTAACATCAAATGAAATCATGTTATGGTCACTGCTACCCAGATGCTCCTTTATCTGAACATTAGTAATATGCTCTGCATGGTTTGAGATTACCAGATCCAGCAGAGCATCATTCCTGGTTGGGGCCTCAATGAACTGGACCATAAAATTGTCCTGTAATAGGTTTATAAATTTTTGTCCTTTAACTGTCCCAGCAGTGCCATTATTCCAGTCAATTTCTGGGTAGTTAAAATCCCCCATTATTATCACTGTCCCAGCCCTTGCAGCCCTTTCTATTTGAGCAAGGAGCTGAGTATCCACCTCCGCATTAACATTGGGTGGTCTATAACAAACTCCAATGATTAACTTTGAACTACGCACATCTGTATGCAGTTCCACCCATAATGCTTCAGACTCATCACACTCTCCATCCCCCAGGTCCTCTTTCACACTCGCTTTGAGATCACTTCTCACATACAGACAGACCCCTCCACCTTTCCTTTTAACTCTGTCTTTCCGAAAGAGTGCAAAGCCAGGAATATTTATAGCCCAGTCATGTGAGGACTGCAGCCAAGTTTCAGCAATACCGATTACATCATAGCTCTCCTGATGCACCAGAGCTTCCAACTCACCTATTTTGCTTGGCAGACTTCTGGCATTGGTGAACAAACACTTTAATGCATTACTATATTTTGACCAGTTACATACTACCCTCTTGGGTGTTCCGAGATTGCAACTAGGACTTGCTACTATATTTACCTTGGGTTTATGTGCTTTAGTTACCCTACCACTAATGCCCCTAATATTACCCTCTGGAATATGTTCCACGCTGACTATTCCTATCTCTGGCCCCTCCCCCCCATCGCCTAGTTTACACATTAGAGGAATACATTAGAGGAATACTTCTACACCTACTACCTAACACATTTTTGGAGGCCCTAAAGCACACCAGGACAGTGAAAATACCTACAAAATTACCCCATTTTTAAAAGAAAACACTTCAAGTTATTTTCTGAAAGGCATAATGAGTCTTTTGAAAATAAAATTTTTTGCCACAAGTTTTTGGAAAGAAAATTAAAATGTATTTTATTACACACAAATGTAAATTACTAAGATATTTCTAACCTACAACATAGGCATGCATACACATTCTGCTACTCCTCTGGAGTATGGCAATACCACATGTGTGAGACTTTTTTCACAGCCTAACCACATAGAGAGGCTCAAAATCCATAGAGTATCTTCAGGCTTTCTAGGGGCATAAGTTACACATCTAATTTCCTGACTACCTATCACATTTTTGGAGTCCCTGGAGTACCAGGGCAGTAAAAATACCTACAAAATTACCACATTTTGGAGAGTAAACACCACAAGGTATTTTTTAAGAGGCATGGTGAGTCTTTTAAAGACTACATTTTCTGCCACAAGTTTGTGGAAAATGTGTAAAGAGAATGACATTTTTTTTTTTTTTTTTACACAAAGCTGTGAATTTTTTAAGATATTTCTCATACACAACGTGGGCATACTTAGAATTACAACCCAAAACACATTCTAATACTCCTCCAGGGTATTTTTCAGATATTTTATCTTGTGTATCACACAAATCAATCACTTGTGTCAAAACCAATGAACTGTAATGACCACCTCTGTACAAGTGGTCAGGGAATAAAGCTTAGTGTAGCATCACCTATAGCAGTCCCAGTTCCTATAAGCCAAGCATGCCTATCCTACTTGTACTTGGCTGCCCCCAGGAATGCCATGTTCACTGGCCAGAAAATAAAAGAGGCTGAAGAAACAAAGAGGAAAAGAACTCCCTGTGGATCAAGGAGTACAGTTGTCCACAGGGGACAGTGGGACTTGTGTAGTGGCGATCAGGAAAACTGTTGCTGGCTTACACTAAACTGGTGACACTGGGTACTGGTGTGGCAGCAATCAGGAAACTGCTGCTGATTTACAATGGTCTGGTGACACTGGTACTGGTGTGGTGACAATTAGGGACACCTTTTTTCAGTTACACTGGTATGGTGACACTGCAACTGGTTTGGCAGTGATAAGGAAAACTGTTGTTGGCATATACTGGGCTGGTGACACTGAGACTGGTGTGGCAGTATTCAGCAAAACTGCATGCTGTTTAGGTCTGGAATGGTGGCAACTACGAACACGGGTTCTAGCTAAACTGGTCTGGCAATGCTGTGGCTGGTGTGGTGGTGATAGAATTGTGACTGGCTGCACTATTAGGGCTCATTTACACATGAGGTTGGGGGGAGGTGTAAAACCTTATGGTTGAGTATTGGTTTTACCGTCTCCCAATTGCTTCCTCCTTTAGCTGCAGAGGCAGCGGCCGGGGGGTATACACGTGGCACGGCTGCAATATTTTGCTTCACAGCTGTTACAGGAATTTTACCTCTGTATGCCCGCTGATTGTGACCCTTTAAAGTGAATGAGGGTGTTTGTGAGGGGTTCAAAGAATTAAAGCAGGTGGTAAGGAGGCGATACAACACCCTCTCACTGTCTGCTCGCTAAAGAGCGATCTGAACACAAATGGCTCTTCAGAGAGCATCGCAAATGTAACAAATCCTTAAGGGGACACTGGTGATGACTGGTGTGGCAGTGATCAGGGACACTGGGACTGGTGTGGTAGTGATCAGGGACACTGGCACTGGTGTGGCAGTGATCAGGGCAATTCAGACAGGTGTGGTTGTGATCAGGGGCACTGGAACTGGTGTGGTAGTGATCAGGGACACTGGGACTGGTGTGGTAGTGATCAGGAAAACTGGGACTGGTGTAGCAGTGATCAGGGCAACTGGGACTGGTGTGGTGGTGATCAGGGGCACTGGAACAGGTGTGGTGGTGATCAGGGACACTGGGGCTGGTGCAGTACTTATCGGGGACACTGGGACTGGTGTGGCTGTGATTAGCGACACTGGAAATGATGTGGCAGTGACCAGGGGCACTGAACTGGTGTGGTGATCAGGGACACTGGGACTAGTGTGGCGGTGATAAGGGACACTGGGGCTGGTGTGGTAGTGATCAGGGACACTAGGCAGGGTGGGACAAGGGCTGGGCAGAAGGGGCTGCTGCCCTGGGTGCAGCGAGTTCTTTCTGCTATGGCTGAAAGGAGTAGTTGCATAGTAGGTGAGGTTGAAAAAAGTCCATCAAGTCCAACCTATGTGTGTGATTATATGTCAGGATTACATTGTATATCCCTGTATGTTGTGGTCGTTCAGGTGCTTGTATAATAATTTTTTGAAACTATTGATGCCCCCTGCTGAGACCGCCCCCTGTGGAAGGGAATTTCACATCCTTGCCACTCTCTACGTAGTTTAAGGTTAAACCTCTTTTCTTCTAATTTTAATGAGTAGCCACGTGTCATGTTAAACTCCCTTCCGTGAAAATGTTTTATCCCTATTGTGGGGTCACCAGTAGGGTATTTGTAAATTGAAATCATATCCCCTCTCAAGCGTCTCCTCTCCAGAGAGAATAAGTTCAGTGCTCGCAACCTTTCCTCATAACTAATATCCTCCAGACTCTTTAATAGTTTTGTTGCCCTTCTTTGTACTCGCTCCATTTCCAGTACATCCCTCCTAGGGACTGGTGCCCAGAACTGGACAGCATACTCCAGGTGCGGCCGGACCAGAATCTTGTAGAGCGGGAGAATTATCGCTTTATGCCTGGAGTTAAATCCTTTTTCAATGCATGCCAATATTCAGTTTGCTTTGTTAGCAGCAGTCTATCATCTACTAGGACCCCCAGGTCCTTTTTCATCCTAGATTCCCCCAGAGGTTCTCCCCCCAGTGTATAGATTGCATTCATATTCTTGCCACCCAAATGCATTATTTTACATTTTTTTACATTAAACCTCATTTGCCATAGAGTTGCCCACCCAATTAATTTGTTCAGACCTTCTTGCAAGGTTTCCACATCCTGCAATGAAGTTATTGCCCTGCTTAGCTTAGTATTGTCCGCAAATACAGAGATTGAACTGTTTACCCTATCCTCCAGGTTGTTTATGAACAAATTAAATAAGATTGGTCCCAGCACAGAACCCTGTGGGACCCCACTACTCACCCCTGATCATTCCAAGTACTCTCCGTTTATCACCACCCTCTGAACTTGCCCTTGTAGCCAGTTTTCAATCCATGTACTCACCCTATGGTCCATGTCAACGGACCTCATTTTGTACAGTAAACGTTTATGGGGAACTGTGTCAAATGCGTTTGCAAAATGCAGATACACCACGTCTACGGGCCTTTCTTTATCTAGATGGCAACTCACCTCCTCATAGAAGGTTAATAGATTGGTTTGGCAAAAACGATTCTTCATGAATCCATGCTGATTACTGCTAATGATACCATTTTCATTACTAAAATCTTGTATATAACTGTAGTCCCTTATCATCCCCTCCAAGAGTTTGCATACTATTGATATTACAGTGACAACAGATCAATACTTCTGATTGCACACAATCGACGCCATAGCATTACAATGTCCCCATAGCGACACTGCACTTGCCCAGGTGACAGTATGTATTTGTCGTATTTTTCATATCAAGATGCGCCAAATATTTACAATTGGTGAAAGGTCTGGACAGCATGAGCATGCAGGCCAGTTAAGCACCTGGAAATTTCTACTGAAACCATGCAGTATGCGGTTAAGCATTGTCCTGCTGAAATATGCAAGGCCTTTCCTGAAAAAGACATTGCCTGGAAGGTAGCATATGCTGCTCTAAAACCTGGATATATCTTTCAGCATTGATGGTGGCTTTCTAGATGTGTAAGCTGCCCATTCCATGTCTACTAATGCAGCCCCATACGATCACAGATGAATGCTTTTAAACTGAGCACTGATAACAAGCCAGAAGGTCCCTCTCCTCTTCAGTCCGCAGGACGTAGCACCCATAATTGCCAAAAAGAATGTCAAATTTCGATTCTTCTGACCACGGAATAGTTTGCAGCAGACCATTTTTTATGAGCTTTGGCCTACAGAAGACGGCAGCGTTTCTGGCTCATATTCAGATATGGCTTGACAGAGCTTTAACTTGCATTTTTGGATGGCGCGGTGAACTGTGTTCACAGACAGTGTTTTTTTATGTATTCCTGAGCCCATGCAATGATGTCTATCACAGAATAATGCTTGTTTTCAATGCAGTGTCATCTGGGGGCCCAAAGATGACAGGCATTCAAAATAACGTTTTGGCCATGTCCCTTACGCAAAGAGATTTCTCCAAATTCTCAGAATCTTTTGATGATATTATGTACTGATAATGATGATTTATATAAAGTCATTGCAAATTTACATTGAGGAATATTTTTCTGAAATTGTTTGACAATTTTTAGACATAGCTTTTCACAGATTGGTGAACTTCTGCCCATCTTTACTTCTGGGACACTCCGACTCTATAAGATGCTCTTTTTATACCCAATCATAATGACCTGTTGCCAATCAACCTAGTTTTTTGTAAAATGTTGCTCTTTCTTGTTAGCACCACATACCAGCTTTTTGTTGCCTTGTCCCAACTTTTTTTGAGACGTGTTGCTGCCATCAATTTCAAAATTACCTTTGGTATGTTTTCTAATTCTATTGTGAATACATTATGGGTTATCCTCTCCCCACTGGCAATTAAATCTCACCTAGAACCTGTAGCCAGTGCTCTCAGACTCGGGATCAGACTAGTCCTGTCTGGGGAGAGCTGCAAAGATTTGTGGATGTTGCACAATACTAGGAGATCTCGGTTGAGTTCCTGTTTCCTGCACCTTTTGACTGATGCATAGCTGCTGGTGTGTGCTTCCAGCTTGTCTACTCAAGGAGATCGTAACCTGCAATTTAAGGTTCCATCCATGCCTATATGGCTCACCGCCGCTGGCGTGTGGGTCTATGACTCATGGTAAGAGTACCTACACCTCCCCAGGGTGGCAGGAGCACAGTCCTAGGTGTCTTCTTATTTTGAATATTGGAATACAACCATCTGTATTCTTTGGGATATACCAACATCTTACATCCTACTAGGATTCCCTCTGTGGAGTACATCCTGAAATCCATTTTTCATGGACTTATCACTGTGTCACATTATGTTTCGGTTTATTTGAACATTCATGGATACAGCAGGTGCACTTTATATATTATCTTTATGCCTGTATTCAGTTTGGCTGGCCATTATCGTAACATCTGATTTATGTAATTTTTTGATTTGAACTTATTTTTCTGGTTCAGTTTGTTCAAATTTTTCTTTTTTTTACGTGCATTTAACTTTTTGGCTTTATCACCTTCATAATGTTTGCACAACCCTAGGGGTCAATGTTCATTGTTCCCTAGGTTTATACTTGGGGCTTATATGCTTTATTAGCACTACACATTTCATTCACATCTTTATACAATTAGTCTAATGCCGCATACACACACGGTCGGAATTTCGATGGAAACAGTCCGATGGGAGCTTTTCATCGGATTTTCCGACCGTGTGTATGCCCATCGATCTTTTTCTGTCGGAATTTCCGACGGACTTTGGATTGAGAACCTGTTCTTAATTTTTCCGACAGAAAACCTGTTGCATGCATTTGTATTCAGCCCCCTGAGTCAATACTTTGTAGAACCACCTTTCCCTGAAATTACAACTGCAAGTCTTTTTGGGTATGTCTCTACCAGCTTTGCACATCTAGAGAGTGACATTCAAAATAGCTCAAGCTCTGTCAGATTGGATGGAGAGCATCTGTGAACAGCAAGTCTTGCCACAGATTCTCAATTGGATTTAGGTCTGGACTTTGACTGGGCCATTCTAACCCATGAATATGCTTCGATCTAAACCATTCCATTGTAGCTCTGGCTGTATGTTTAGGGTCGTTGTCCTGCTGGAAGGTGAACCTCTGCCCCAGTCTCAAGTCTTTTGCAGACTCTAACAGTTTTTTTTCTAAGATTGCCCTGTATTTGGCTCCATCCATCTTCCCATCAACTCTGATCAGCTTCCCTGTCCCTGCTGAAGAAAAGCATCATCACATCACGATGCTACTACCACCATGTTTTACAGTGGGGATGATGTGTTCAGGGTGATGTGCAGTGTTAGTTTTCTGCCACACATAGCGTTTTGATTTTAGGCCAAAAAGTACAATTTTGGTCTCATCTGACCAGAGCACCTTCTTCCATATGTTTGTTGTGTCCCCCACATGGCTTCTCGCAAACTGCAAATGGGACTTCTTATGGCTTTCTTTCAACAATGGCTTTCTTCTTGCCACTCTTCCATAAAGGCCAGATTTGTAGAATGCATGACTAATAGTTGTCATGTGGACAGATTCTCCCACCTGAGCTGTGGATCTCTGCAGCTCCTCCAGAGTTACCATGGGCATCTTGGCTGCTTTTAAAGTGGTCGTAAACCTAACCTGTCAATTTTCTGCCATCGAAAGCATTATTAAGCAGTTAACTTATTGCTCTGTGTATAATCCTTCCTACTTAGTTAGTTGTAATCCATCCTTTTCTTTTCCATTACATCAACAGCACATGCGCATTTTGTCCAACTTTTCCAGCATGCTCCTCCTGCCGTAAGTCCTGCATTAATATACCGGGGCTACGTAATTTCCTTTTTCCAGCGGCAACCCTGAGATCCCATGAGACCTAGTTCCCATTAACACACATGAGCATAAGCAGGTCGGCTCTGATTCGCAGGGACACGTTTGCCATGGTAATCCTGCAACGAAAACGAGGCTTGGCTAAATATTTACTGTGCATGTGCGAGTCTGTAGACTTGGGGAAAGAAGAAAAGGCGGAAGTCCGAAGCGCATCGGATGCTGAAGACAATATTTATGATGGTGGCGGCTGCACCTGGAAATGAGCATAGGAAAAAAACACACAAAATAAAAGTAAGAAACATGCGATGGGGCTTGAATTTGTTGTGCAATTGTTTACAATGATTTTTGTTTACAATGTTGTTTACAATGATGTACTATAAAGTAATACAAATAATGACCATAAAAGTCCAGTGAATGAGTGAATGGAAACCTAAAACAATTTAAGTGATATGGTCTGATGGATAATCAAGGAGAAGTCCAATATGAAAACATAAATCCAAAGATGACAAAGTGAAAATCCAAAAAATAGTGACTGTCGTGATCCACCACCATAAGTTGAATGTGCTTACCAGAGGGCAAGCTCAAATAAGCCCATAAGTTGATGTTATGATGAATCTCAGCAAGATGGAGATTCATCATAACATCAACTTATGGGCTTATTTGAGCTTGCCCTCTGGTAAGCACATTCAACTTATGGTGGTGGATCACGACAGTCACTATTTTTTGGATTTTCACTTTGTCATCTTTGGATTTATGTTTTCATATTGGACAGCTATATCTTGTTAGGTTTGCAGTTGTGCTATACTCTTTGCATTTTTGCATGATGGATTGAACAGTGCTCTGTGAGATGTTCAAAGATTGGGATATTTTTTTATAACCTAACCCTGCTTTAAACTTCCCCACAACTTTATCCCTGACCTGTCTGGTGTGTTCCTTGACCGTCATAATGCTGTTTGTTCACTAAGGTTCTCTAACAAACCTACGAGGGATTCACAGAACAGCTGTATTTATACTGGGATTAAATTACACACAGGTGTGCTCTATTTACTAATTAGATGACTTCTGAAAGCAATTGGTTCAGAGTAAAGGGGGCTGAATACAAATGCACGCCACACTTTTCAGATGTTTATTTGTAAAACATTTTGAAAACCATTTTCCTTCCACTTTACAATTATGTGCCACTTTGTGTTGGTCTATCACAGCCATTCTCAACCAGGGTTCCGTGGAACCCTGGGGGTTCTCCAGAGGTTGCTAGGGGTTCCTTGAACTGTGGCTGATGAACCACCTTTTTGATGGTGCCTACAGAGTTTGAGGTTCAGCACCACTTAGCAAAGCCAGCAGAATGACACCAAATATCTTTTTAGCTGTCTTTAAGGATGGCATTCTGAGCACCACTTAAAGGGGGACATTCTTCCTATTGGTCACCAATATAAGGGGCATTGTTCCTATTGACCTCGATAAATTGGTTTTAGTAAGGGTTCCTCGAGACCTGAAAATTATTTTGGGTTTCCTCCAGGGTTAAAGAGTCGAGAAAGGCTGGTCTATCACATAAAATCCCAATAAAATACATTTAGGTTTTTGGTTGTAACATGACAAAATGTGGAACATTTCAAGGGGTGTGAATACTTTTTCAAGGCACTGTAGTTACATTAGTTCAGTCAATGCCAAAATATAAATAAATAATTAGATAACCACCATATACCTTCTATACCCACAGTTGATCCAGAGACAGCAAAAAAAAAAAAAAAGAGAAGATCAAATTAGCTTCAATCAATCCTGATTGACTGGGCCAGAATAATACAAATCCCATGCATGTGCAGTTAATTCATCCCGGCAACCAGCAGATGCCAGGATTGCTACTGCAATGAAGTTTGCAAGGATGTAAATAAGCGATTTTTGCAGAGGAGACAAAATAGATTGAATTTGATGGATAAGCATGAATGATGCTTTTTCAAGCCATGGAGAAATGGTGGAATGAAAAGCAGGCTCACTGAGACCCTCAGGAATGATAAAGGGAGTCTTCCATTAGAGGCAGTAGCTGGGAAATACACATGCATACCTCAGTTTGAACTGCATCCAGGCAATGAAGATAAATCTCCTTGTGATGTACTGGGGTCAGACAGAATTACAGGAGCACAATGTTCTGGTTAAGGCCCAAACCACCTTGGGAAGAAGACAGCGCTAGTTCTCAATGCTTCCTTGTCATTGTGGAAAGCCACAAAGCCTCTAGCTCAGACACACATTGCAGAGGTAATGGCAGCAAGGAAAACAACCTTGTGAGGCTAGCTTGGAAAGGTAAATATCCTGGATATGCCAAGAAAACAAAACCAACTACCACAGGTGTGCACGCAAGGGGTGCTATTTAAGAAAACCCCCTGTACAATGGTCTTAATCAGAGAATGAGTAGCTGTTGATCCAGGTCTGATTGTAAAAAAGTTAGGTTGGGATAAAAGTGTCTTTCCTTGCACCAAGCGAAGTATGGCTTCCATGTTCATTCACAAAATGGGTTTCATGGCTTTTAACATTGTGGGGCTCACTGAGTTAGAAAAGTGCCTGTCCCTCAAGTCCTGGGCTTTGACAGCCAAGTCAATAAAGCCAGGGACCTTGAAGCAGGATGATAAACTTGATAAACCGATTCTTGTGACAGAAGAGTCAATTAATCTGAAAGAACCCACACAGCATATTCCTGCTGGGCCAGTCCAGAGCTATTTATTGAGGACAGGGTTCTTTACTGTTGGAACAATAAAATGTGGAACTCCTCCCCCAGGAAGTGGTACTAGCTGAGAGTATCGACAACTTCAAAAACTTTTAGATGTCTTCCTTGGGAAGCAGAATATACAGGGCTATGGTAATTGTTAGAGAAAAAAAATCACACACGTACACACACATAGGTTGAACTGGATGGACCTGTGTCTTATTTCAACCTTATAAACTATGTAACCATAAAAATGATGGGAATACACTCCATCTCAATCCTGCAGAGTAGAAGTTCCTGGGGAGGAAGGGCATAGATCAGGTTGTATTGATCCCACTGAGCTACCAGAGCATCCACTAATTCTGCCAGAGCATCTCTGAAGCTGTAGACAAACCTGTCCAGTTTGTTGTTAAATCTGGAGGCTGGGAGATCCACATCTGGCATCCTCCACCTGTGAAACTGGTTCTAGAACACTTCCAGGTGGTGAGACCACCCCCCTAGTCCAGGCACTGCCAGCTGAGTTAGTCTGCCTGCTAATTGTCAATGCCCACGATTTGAATAGTGGACTAGGCTGGAATGTTAAGTTCTGCTCAAGACAGATTGTTCCTACTTCTTTTGCTTCCTCCCGAAGAGTTGATGTATGCCATTGCAATGGCATTGTCCAACTGGAACCTGATCAAGATACTCTTTAATCAAGATGACTAGCATTGTAAAGACAACCAAGTCGCTCAACACTGCAGAATGTTGATTGGGGGTTATTATTCCACCAGGCAAGAAGCCTGGTCTTTGGTGTCAGGCAAAATAGTTAGTCCAGAGGCTAAACCAATTTGTTCCAAGATGACGGAATGTTTAGTTGAAGGGGTAAATCTGGACAAACGAAGAAGATGTTGCCATCAGCCCTATGACTCTCATGTATAATTGAACAGTTGGTCAACTCTTTGAGGAGTCCACACCCAGGACCAAAGATTTTTAAGGTTTTCTTGTGAAAGAAAAACCCGGACTTAAGCTGTGTCCGGGATCAAACCCAGATACTCCAAAGTGATGATTTGGCTCCAACACAGATTTCTGAAGTTTCAAGATCCAACCAAACCATTTCAAAGGCCAGCCATAGATGCTGAACCGGCTGAGATTGAAATCGTGTGTGGACAGGCTGAATGTACCGATCGATCAATCAACTTGGGTACAACCAGCCTACCGGGTTTACTTGTGATTATCGATGGCGGCTGTTATAGCCACTAGCAATAACCCCTGTCTTCTCCTGGTGGGGGTGGCAGCCCTCTGCCAGCCCCCACAGGGAGAATACAATGTCTCGGCAAGAGGGATTCCCTGTCAGCACTGTCTTGATGGGGGAATCCTGCAAATTTCTTTCCTGCAACCCGTGGTTGCAGGAAAGAAATTCGCTCCATTTATGGCCTGCCAAAGTCTCAACTATCTGCACCATATTGTAGGTCTGGATTGTTGTGAGAGTGGTATGGAATCTTAATTAAGATCTCAGTGTTTTGTTTTTCAGTGCCTCCAACCTTACGGTAAATTTGTGAACTTAGTTCAGATAATCAATACATACCACAAGACTTTCCTGAGTTCGTTATTTATGGGGATTTCTTACCAATGTATAAATATCTCCCAACAAAATTAATAAGTAAATCATTTTAATTAATTAATTAACAAGTATAGTTATACAATTTCAAACAGAACTGGAATTTCTGGTGATCGATATTTCAAACACACACATTATCAAAACACCAACACAGCAATAAACGATATTTCTTAATATATTACAAATAACTCAGGGGAACCCAAATGGTTCTGTTAGAAAAATATGTGCAGTAATCGCGCTTTACGTTCAAGAACACACTATCCCTTGTCGCTAGGGGAAACAGTCCTCTGAAATTCTCCAGCCGGAAGGAATCCAAAGTATGTCTCACAGAGTCAACAAATAGATATTGTCAATTGGAAAGAAATATTAATTCAACAGAGCTACTAAATTGAATGGGGCAATATGTTTTCCCTGGAACCACAGTAATTTAAATTGATGTAATACAAGTTTATGTCTGAATTCCCCCAAACACTGTTTCAATAATACACAGCCTAGACAATCAATATGGGCAAATGATGATGATAAACTACCGTACACACTGCACATGATTATGTCAACACATAAACTATAAAATACAATCCCTACAATTTTGAGAGAAAAAGATAATTGATATTTGTTTGGTCTGTATCTTACCAACAGTTTAAAAGGGGAAGATATCCAATAACCTGTAAGTACATAGAGTGGTTCCAGTCACAAGGTCCAGCAAGATGGGGAGTGGTCAAATATCAGCAGGCTTCTTGATTGTCTAGGGGGTGTATCTAGTGTGTGGGTCTGTGGTCCTCTCTCTAAGGTCCCCACATACTTTATACCACCTGGGACAATAGGCTCATAAAATTATCATAAGCTCAGCCAAGGAGGTTTTCTTCATTAGTTGGAGAACTCTAATGATTTACCTGGTGAGTCCAGGTAATATCATCTTCAGCCACAAGGTGTGTCTGAGGACAAAAAAAAATGTGTTCTGAATTATTTATAATAAAGAAAATATATTCTCTTTCATAATGGGCATCTATCTATATATTGGGGCTTATGAATATACATCTATATTGTTCAGGGACCCTGGCAATTGGTACAAAATACAATACACTTAGTATAAATTTGGTTAATTAATATCACCCAAAATTGATGTTTATATGGATAAATGCATGACTCCTGCATCTCCTATGAAAACCTATTTGTCGTGGGACAACCCATGTTATATGGGTATTTTCATGTAGATGTGGTCATGGTTTCTATGTCTTTACAACAATGATGGGTATCTAAACACAGTTCTTCATTTGTTCTATATCAAAATGTATATTTCTATCTTATGGCAGATTACTCATGGGGTCAGTGGATATTAAAATAATGGTAGTATCTGTGACCTGGTGTCTGATATGGCATTTGCATCACATATGATCACATAAATTAAAAAAAAAAACACATACATACAGGAATTGAATGTCTTCCTTGAGCATTTGAAATTGACTTTGGACAGGCTTACCAAGGGATTGGAGAAAGGTTTAGCTGTACAAACAATTTCTCCTTATAGGCACTTTTAGACAATATCATTATAGTCTGTTCATATATTTGGGACTGTTGTTGTTTTGGTGTAACATTAACCTCGCATCTCAGTCATTGTCTGAGGGAAAGCTTGAGTCAACATCGGGGTTGACTAGGTAGGCAACTTCACCCTTTGAAACAATGGGGTTATTTAACCCAAGCTTTTCCTTTAATTAAAGGTTTTGTAACTTAGGTCTGAAAACACCCATTTGACCATAATCAGCTGGTTTCGTATCAGATTCATGTTTACTCAGTTTTGACATAAGTTCTGTCTCTTAACTTTAATTCTCCAATGGATGGTATGACTTAATCCGCCTTCCCTGTTGGGAGGAGGGAATGTTTTCCTGGAGTGATGACTCCTACGTTGAAAGTTCCATGAAACATATAATATTTGAATGTATCTCGACCATGACAGGATCGCTGCCCTTCCATGTGCTCCTTGCTGCAAAGACCAGTTATAGGTCAGAGCAATGGCCATTTTTGTACTGTTGAATTATTGGTGTGGGGACACACTGGACACCCTTGCTGTCATTGTGCTATATGCTGGGTGTCCAGCGCACCCATTTGACTTTAAGGAGAGGTGGGCTCCCTCCAGGCTCACCTGCCCTCTCCCTATCCATTATAATGCATGTGCTTCCATTGTGGAGGCTCTCAAATTTAGAGTTAGGACTGCAAATAATACTGGGGTGCCATGAAGGGGCTCTGCAGCTTACGCATGTATTTGCAAATGTGTACAAACTAAACCCCTGTTTTTAACGCATATTGTTAGACAGAATAATTCAGTTGATTGCAGGCTGGTTGGTAAGTTGAGCTGGGAATTTTCTTTGGTTTTGTTTTACTGCCTGTTCCCTTAACAGGAAGTCATTCAGATATCCCACAATGGTGATGCCCTGGGAACGCAACAAGGCAATAGCAGGGGCTAGAATATTGGTGAATACACAGAGTAAAAAGCCTGAATTGCAGGGCCTCAAACTGAAAGTGCTGAGGACTCAGAAAATAATTTTTTGATGTGCCTAAAAATAGGAGCATGCATGTTGAAGGGAGGATATGACAAACCTGCTGGATTTTATACAGGACTTTTGGGAACTGATTGAAGACAATTTAGGGTCTTTGAAACCAAGACGGGGGCACACACCCCCTTTTGGTATTGTGAAAAGGTTGGAATTGAAATCTTCCTGAAACAGGAACTGCAGAAGATCCATAAAAGCTGTATGGATGTATGCTAATCTGAGCAGTGACACAGGAAGTTTGGAATACATGAGAAAGTGAGGAGGGAGTTAGGAGAGGAACTCAACATGTAGTCTGTTGAAACCACTTCCCATATTCTGGCATCTGAAATTGTCTTTTCAAATGTCTACAAAGGTTAACAGAAGCCCTCCCATTTTGGAAGTGGGGGTGCCCCTTCATGCAGAATAGGGCTTATCTGAAAGTTTGGGAGTTTAAAAGCCCAGGGTTTATGGTGAAACTGGGCTTCTAAATTGTTTGGGCTTAGAGGCTTAATCCTGCTGGGGCAAAAAAAAAAGGCATCAAAGGAGGGGTGATTCCTCACAGCTTGAGGCCCAGGCTTCTGTGCTGGAGAACTCTTACCCCCAGGAACATCCTTGATGAGGGTGTCCAAGCCAGCTCCAAAGGGACTTCAACCTAAAAGGACATGTAGCAAATGCTATTTACATACCCGTTCTACAGCCCATCATTTCACCCAAATAGTTTGCTGCATTTTCACTGAGACTCATACAGGAATTCTACACAGTTTTGTAGGGTTGCCGCCCCAAATTTTGAATGCCGTAGTCCATTCCCCTAATGTGTACAGACTAACATCATGCCTTTGGCAGCTTGCAATGCAGGGCCTGCCAAGGAAACAAAGATTTGGGAGGGTGTTCAGCCAAGGAAGACTTTGATAAGGACTCAAGCATTGGACAACATTCTAGGTTGTTGATGTCAGGGAGAGGAAACAATGCAGGCTACCCCAGAATTGTCAGTGAAAGGTCTGCGGTAAGTATTGTTTACTTTTCACTGCTGAATGCAGGCCCACTGAAGAGAAATCGTCTTTTCCCCTGGTCCTCCACTTCACGTTACGGTTTCTCCTTCATCACCTGACAACAACACCAGCTCTATGTTTCCAGAAAGAGGGGACTGTGGCACAGAATATATTTATCACAAGTATTTATGTAGCTCCAACAATTCATGCAGTGCTTTATATGTGTTGTACATTCACATAAGTCCCTGCCCTCAAGGAGCTTACAAACCAAGATTCCTACATCACATGCATACAAACATATACTAAGGCCATTCTAGAAAGAAGCCAATTAACCTACCAGCTGTCTTTAGAGTGTAGGAGGAAACTGAAATACCCAGAGGAAAATCACACAAGCACAGGGAGAACATGCAAACTCCATGCAGGTTGTTTTATGGTTGAGATTCAAAACAATGACCCTAGTTGCAAGGCATGAGTTTTAAACACTTATTAAAGCGGGACTGTACCTGAAATTTTTTTTTTTAAAAGCCAGCAGCTACAAATACTGCAGCTGCTGACTTTTAAAAAATGGACGCTTACCTGTCTCCCAGTTCCAGCGATGTCGGCAGCAGAGGCCGATCGATCACTCGGCTCTCTGCTGTTGCCGGCGCCATTCTCGTGAGGGAATCAGGAAGTAAAGCCTGCAGCTTCACTTCCCGGTTCCCTACTGCACATGCGCGAGTCGCGCGGCGCAATGAGAATCTTCAGCACTGTCTGCCGGGACACGTGTGTGTCCCGGCAGACAGCGCGCCGGGACAGGAAGCTGCGTAAACTCCCGTCTCTTAGACAGGTATCTGCACCCCCCTGAAAGGTGCCAAATGTGAGGGGGGGGGTTCCGAAAAGCGGGAGTTCCACTTAGGGTGGAATCCCGCTTTAAGATTGTGTTAACCAGGTTATTATAGTCTTAAATAGAAGTTTTAACCAGTAATCCACTGTACTGCCCATGTAGATGGAGCAGCATCGTTCAACTTGTAAGACTGAGGACACTTTATGAGTTCAGGGCGTCAGGGATTCAACCCTTTAGGAGGCCCTTTAGGAGGCATCAGCATAAAGCCCTGTAATTGTAGTGCAATGATGCAGAGAGCAGTACTTTCTGTATGCCAAATGCTGGAGAAGATGTGATTAAAGGACCCTGTTTGACAAGTCATAAAAAGCATAAAATACACATAGGAAGGTCTAGAAGACTTGACAACCATTCTATCCCCATCTTACTTTTATACTCCAGCCCAAAATCTGGGAATACTCCTTAGAGGTTCTCTATTCTCCCTCTGTTTTTAAAATTTTCTAACACCATCGTTGATGAAACCCTTTATCTCTACCTCCAGATTTCAACCCTTTCGAAACTTCTTCTCCCCCTAACCCCGTTTTATCTACACAAAACGCAGCGCTCTACAGTTAGTGAGCTTTAGGAACATAACAAACATACCAAACAAAAATGTTCTTCTTAATGTATCCATTACCTTTTAATTGATGCTCAACCTGTGACTGTAAGTTTGTTGAAATATAAAGAATAAAAATATATATAAAAAAAAAAAAACACATGGGGCTGAAGTTGGCTTTTGCTTATAGGTTTACTAACTTTTTCCTTGTGTAAACCGGATTCTACATATTTAAATTTCTTTACACACTTTTTAAATTAAGCCTGCCATGAGAGAAACATGAAGGCTACTATTGCTAACCTCTCTCACTCTAAAAATGCTTTTTTCACTTTGACTTACCTGACTTGTATACTTGTTCTGCGTGCTAGGACTTAAAATATATCAAAGCCAATGACTCAGCATAAAAGCCAGGCAACTAGAATTTTCAGCAGAAAAACAGCACCTGCATTTCTCTTATGGCAGGTTTACTTAAACCATCAAATATTTAGTTTTAATTTATAAGTCTGCTTCCTATTTTTATCTCAACACTTTGGATGCTCATATGAGGAAAGACGGTTTATAAGATTGCTTTTTGTAGAACTAACCTTCAAATCCTGTAAAAGAAGCATATGTCTATTTATCTAGAAACAATTGTAATAGCTGTGGGTGTTTGTCCTTCTTTATAAATCAAAAGTATAGCAATGATGGGAGATAAACAGTGGAATATTCGCAACTGCGTCATTAAAATCTACAAAAGATAACAAATCACATTCAATAAAGTGCAAGAATGGAACAGCAAATGGTATATGTACATGGTTTGGTTTCTTGCTTGCATTTTATTTAGAATTTTTTTATATACTTTATAACTTTTTGCCCTGGACTTCTGCTCTTTCACAAGGCAGCCATTTCACCCAATCATTGCCAGAGTTTTTTTTTTGCTTGAGCAGGATTGGCCCAGAGGGTATTTGCCCCTTTGACGCCCTTGATCCCTTGGGGCAGGGACTGATGTGCACACTCTGTACAATAAAGTTGCATGTGACTGTGTTATAATAGCATATATTATAATATAGCAAACAAATAGATACAACTTTACTCAGCATGTTATTACATACAGGTCACCTGGGAACAAAATCCCCATATGTGCGATGGAAACAAATACCTTTAATGAGGTTGAAGATGCTAGAAATAAACACAGTGTAAGCTTGATAATAAATTGTGCCAGACATGACATGCCATGAAATGGAAAGATTATAGGACAGATGGGATAAGTACGTTGGCTCAGAGGTAATTTGATGCATTATAGGAAGCACTAGAAGAGAACTAAAGTAGTAAATGGATCTCTAGCAAAACAAATACCACTTATGTACTAAGCAAAGTTACTCAGTTTAACAGACACAGTACACTTACAGGTATATATGATACCAGAACCATGTCTAAGCTGCACTGCATAACTGATATGAAATAACACTGCAATGCACCTATTACAGATAGGCTGTGAATGAATGATGCCCTATACATGCTATATAAAAATCAAAAAAAGGTTGTGGGCTAGCACAGACTACACATGTATAGAGAGGGGAATTTAAAATATATGCCACATCCTATATCCGAGAAAACAAAAGGGGGATCCCCTATGGGTTGGACTTTTAAGGCATAAAGTGTTTTAACCCCAGATTGAAAGATAAATACTATATATTGAAAATCATTTATTACAAAGATGTATAAAGTATTGACATACACAAAAATATATATATATACATATAAAAAAAGAAAATGGAATGTTTAAACAGTATTCAAAGATACAAAGTACAGAATATGAATATATCTCATGAAAATTATCTCACACCCGACGCGTTTCAGAGATTTATAGTTTCCTCCTTCTTCAGGGGTGAGAGTGTGATAAAATTCCTATTATAGAGAGATAGTGATAGAATGGTATGTCAGGGTACATGTATTCATACATATACATGCATGATAACAACTACAAAAGAAGAAAATAAAATAAAAAGAGGACTTACAGCAATTCGAGTACTATATGCAAGAACATTCCAAATTGATTTAAAAATAACGGCTGGGAGGAGGAGCTTCTTCACCCTTTATTTTCCTAGAAGGCATGTATTCACAGATGGTAGATGCCCGTCAACAAGTAGAGGAGCCAGACATTCAAAAGCCGAAAGATCGCTACAAACTCCTTAAAATATGGGAGAGTTGATAAGTGTGAGTTTGGGAGGGTGCCAGAAAGGCACACTGGGGTCGGATATAACAATCAAACACTTGACCTATTTTTAAAATTACAAGCGATAAACAGGCACAATACATTACAAATTACATGTCATACTTTAATATTATTTATATAAAATTAAAGGAGGACACATTTTGTTTTTCAAAGGTGTCCAAAATGACGGGTCAAGAAAATACCTCTCCCCATACCTATACTATTTTATGTTGGCTGAAGTGGTTGAACTAAAAAACTCCAGGGAACAGCATGGGATCTAAGTCATGTGGTTACCACTTTTGTCTAGAAGGGCTGAGGAGGTCTGGGTTCAAGTTTAATCAAGCCACCGATTGCATGAAGTTTGAATTTCCTTCTTGTGTTTGTGAAGTGTACCTACAGATGCTTCCTCGCACAAGAAAAAAAAAAAAAAACATTGTTATTATAAGTGTGGTGATTACATTTTTCTGGTGCAAGTATGACAAGTGGCCCTGTCCTCTTCTTTTTTTTTTTTTTGATTATATAAAAAGCCAGTGTTCTCTTTTTTGCTGCTCAAAAGTTATTTGACTATTTTAACATGTCAGACTAGGATTCTATAGTGTTGAGCTCCATAATGGTGGTCTTCAGTGTCTTTTCTCTATACTCATTAATGAATAGCTCACTATTCAACCCACCCATCAAAATGTTGGAGTATATCATGGTTAGATAATACAGTGCCCTGAAAAAGTAGAAATTTTCCACATTTTGTCATGTTACAACCAAAAACGTAAATGTTTTTTATTGGGATTTTATGTGATAGACCAACACAAAGTGGCACATAATTTTGAAGTAAAAGGAAAATTATAAATGTTTTTTTACATTTTTTTTTACAAATAAATATATGAAAAGTGTGGCACGCATTTGTATTCAGCCCCCCGAGTCAATACTTTGTAGAACCACCTTTCCTTGCAATTACAACTACAAGTCTTTTTGGGGATGTCTCTACCAGCTTTGTACATCTAGAGAGTAAAATGTTTGCCCATTCCTCTTTGCAAAATAGCTCAAGCTCTGTCAGATTGGCTCTGTGAACAGCAATTTTCAAGTCTTGCCACAGATTCTCAATTGGATTTAGATCTGGACTTTGGGCCATTCTAACATATGAATATGCTTTGATCGAAACCATTCTATTGTAGCTCTGGCTGTATGTTTAGGGTCATTGTCCTGCTGGAAGGTGAACCTCTGCCCCAGCCTGAAGTCTTTTGCAGACTTTAACAGGTTTTCTTCTAAGATTATTATGCATTTGGCTCCATCCATCATCCCATCAACTCTGACTTCCCATCAATGCTTCCAGTGCTGAAGTAAAGCATCCCCACAACATGATTCTGCCACCACCATGTTTCACGGTGGGGATGGTGTGTTTAGGGTGATGTGCAGTGTCAGTTTTCCGCCACACATAGCATTTTGCTTTTAGGCCAAAAAGTTACATTTTGATCTCATCTGACCAGAGCAACTTCTTCCACATGTTTGCTGTGTCCCCCACATAGCTTCTCGCAAACTGCAAATGGGACTTCTTATAACTTTCTTTCAACAATGGCTTTCTTCTTGCCACTCTTCCTTAAAGGCCAGATTTGTGGAGTGTACGACTAATAGTTGACATGCGGACAGATTCTCCCACCTGAGCTGTGGATCTCTGCAGCTCCTCCAGAGTTACCATGGGTCTCTTGGCTGCTTCCCTGATTAAAACTCTCCTTGCCCAGCCTGTCAGTTTAGGTGGACGGCCATGTCTTGGTAGATTTGCAGTTGTGTTTCCATTTTCGGATGATGGATTGAACAGTGCTCTGTGAGATGTTTAAAGCTTAGGATATTTTTCTAAACCTAACCCTGCTTTCAAATTCTCCACAACTTTTTCCCTGAACTGTCTGGTGTGTTCCTTGGCCTTCATAATGTTGTTTATTCACTAAGGTTCTCCAACAAACGTCTGAGGGCTTCACAGAACAGCTGTATTTATACTGAGATTAAATTACACACAGGTGGACTTTTTACTAATTAGGTGACTTCTGAAGGCAATTGGTTCCACTAAATTTTAGTTAGGGGTATCAGAGTAAAGGGGGTTGAATACAAATGCACACCACACTTTTCCAATATTTAGAGTATTTGTAAAAAAAAAAAAAAAAAATGATTTATAATTTTCCTTCCACTTCACAATTATGTGCCATTCTGTGTTGGTCTATCACATAAAATCCCAACCAAAATTATTTACATTTTTTGGTTGTAACATGACAAAATGTGGAAAATGTCAAGGGGTATAAATACTTTTTCAAAGCACTGTACATACATATGGTGAAAATGTAGAGTTTTGATTAAGTTGATAGTTGTGCTAAGCATCAATTTTCATGCTTTAAAGTGTCATACAATCAGCATCATTAAAAACTATCAACAAATGCTGTATTACATGCTGTACATACATACTTTGTTTTCTGTATTCTGCAAAACATCTGGCTGATCCTGCTATTCTCTATCTCCCCTTCCGGTCCAAGTTCCTACTGCAGTTGAGGATTTTGCAGAGCAGTGTTGGCAGCTAGTGCACATGCTCAGTTTTTAGTGTATTTTCTATCCTGAGTATTTCCTTCCTATCATCAAAGCAGCCTATGTGACTATAGATTCGCACATGTGGGCATATACACTCTGGTAAGTCACAGCCCACTCCCCCCTCCCTCTCTATACCCACTAACCAGCTAAGCACAATAGGGGTGGAATATTACGTCTTGATTGATGGAGGCTTCACCTCCCACCTATTCTAAGACACAGGCTGGAGAGGCGTGACAACATCATGCTATTGCCAAAAAATTATAAAAGTTTAATTTCAAATATATATTTGTATGACAATTTAAAACAGTTTATTGATATTAATTATTTATTTTTACTCTGTATTTGAAAGGCTGTTTTTTTTTGGGAATTTTTTGTATTTTGAATATGTGACCAGCAGCGGAAGACTAGAAGCTCCTGCTGCCCCTGTTTCCCTGCAGACAGGCTGGGAAAGAGCTTGGTCATATAACAGCTGTATATCGATTAGGAAAAAAGTTACCTAGATTTTCTTTATTTTTTTCTTATATTTTAAATAGTTACAGTGCCATCATCCACATACAGCAAGAGAAGGGATAATATAAATTGTGGTGTTTGTTTAGTATTACTTTAACACAGTTGTATGTTCCTCTTGCTGCCTTCTCTAAATAAAGAATCTATACATAAAATGTTGAAGCAGTGAGGTTTATTTCTTGAAATACACAGTCCATGCTTCCCCATGTCTTTGTACTTTCTCTGTCCTGGCTACAGACTAGTAAGAATGGCTTTAAGCATTGTGTAATATGCCAAAAATATATATTTACTAGAATATATTATATTATAATATATATATATATATATATATATATATATATATATATATATATATATATATATATATATATATATTACAATAATCCATAAATATATGTACAGTACAATAATCCACTTTATATATATATATATATACTATATATATTTCATATAATATTAATAAAGAGAGAGACAGACAGGAAGACAGACATACACTATATATATAATATATATATATATATATATATATACATTACATTTATGGATTATTGTTACAATCAAATATAGTAGGAGTGACCATATCCTCATGTCTTGCAGATAGCAGTGACAGTGAACTGGAGTTATCAACGGTGCGTCACCAGCCAGAAGGACTGGAACAGCTGCAGGCTGTCACCAAATTTACAAAGAAGGAACTTCAGTCTCTCTACAGAGGATTTAAAAATGTGAGCATCAGAGATGGCAATATTTATTGTGCAAGCAGAGACTATCTACCTCATAAGAGTATGTGATTATGAAAATATGAAAAAAAAATTGACCCATCTGTAATTTTTTGCAATGTGACCACTTTCTAAATAGCTAAAAGGTCTGACTAAGCCGGGAGAATGTTGGTTGGACCTCTGCAGAGGGACTTCTGCTCTCACACAGAGAGCAGCAGTCTTTAAATGCATATGACTGATGGAGGACGGAATGTAAGAGCACTGGGAGTTATGTACAAAACAAACCAATAACAAGATTTTAAATACTTACCATTTTGAACCTAAATGTAATAACATAATTTTTTTCCCTAAAATAATATAGGTGTTATACTTACCTGCTCTGTGCATTGGTTTTGTAAACCTCCTCTTCTAGGATCCCCACCATCGCTCTCCTCCGTTCCAAGTGCCCCCATAGCAAGCCTCTTGCAATGGGGGCACTTGTGCAGGCTCGGTCCAGAACCAGGCTGTGTGTGTCTAAAAGTAGGTTTATTTTAACAGTGAGAGACAGAATAACAACAAAAATATCCAGAAAAACGCATTTCAAAAAAGTTATAAATTTATTTGCATTTTAATGAGTGAAATAAGTATTTGATCCCCTATCAATCAGGTAACGAGCTGAGATTAGGAGCACTCCCTTAAAGGGAGTGCTCCTAATCTCAGCTTGTTACCTCTATAAAATACATCTGTCCACAGAAGCAATCAATCAGATTCCAATCTCTCCACCATGGCCAAAAGACCAAAGAGCTGTCCAAGGATGTCAGGGACAGGATTGTAGACCTACACAAGGCTGGAATGGGCTACAAGACCATCGCCAAGCAGCTTGGTGAGAGGGTGACAACAGTTGGTACGATTGTTCGCAAATGGAAGAAACACAAAACAACTGTTAATCTCCCTCAATCTGGGGCTCTATGCAAGATCTCACTTTGTGGAGTTTCAATGATCATGAGGACGGTGAGGAATCGGCCCAGAATTACACAAGAGAATCTTGAGTCAATGATTTCAAGGCAGCTGGGACCATAGTCACCAAGAAAACAATTGGTAACACACTACGCACTGAAGGAATGAAATCCTGCAGCACCCGCAAGGTCCCTCTGCTCAAAAAAGCACATGTACCGGCCCGTCTGAAGTTTGCTAATGAATATCTGAATGATTCAGAGGAGAACTGGGTGAAAGTGTTGTGGTCAGATGAGACCAAAATCAAGCTTTTTGGCAGCAAGTCAACAAATATTACATACAGTGCAGTGGCCAGGACTACATAGTTTATACAGTGCACAGGTTAGGACCAAGTAATGTACAACACTATGGCTGACCATACATTATACAATTTTCTTGTACAATTTTCCTTTAGATTCACCAAAACCATATAATATGAGGTCAAACCTAAACACTTTTAATTTGCATTTCAATGAGGCAGGCCCACTCTTGCACTACATAGTTGAAGGTAAATCTAAAGGAAAATGAATAAGAAAATTGAATGATGTATGACCAGAGCGTATACACTGCAGCAGTGAGAACTATTGTATGTAGCATAAAGAGTGCACTGTTCAGGACTATACTATACTATATGTAGAACATACAGCAGTCATAGAGCAGGGATCGAGAGATTTGAGACTGTAATTGCAGCAGTCAGGATTAAGTGCCCCATTATGTTGGTGGTCATTGGAGTGTGTGTGTTTTCACATACATTGAAATCCTGTAGCCTGTGTGTCTTTATATTGGTGTATTTGAATTAGTTCTACTTTCCTAATATTCCCTAAATAATAAATTTAGTCTCTTTTTCTGTTATTTTTTTTTTTTAGGAGTGCCCTAGTGGATTGGTGGATGAGGATACATTCAAGCTCATATATGCTCAGTTTTTTCCTCAAGGAGGTCAGTGAATTTCTATTGTCTCTGTTTTATATAACATTCTTAGATATTATAGTTTATAGATTATTAGAAATTAAAGTGATACTAAAGACTTTTTTTTGGGTTAAAAATAACAAACATGTTATACTCACCTGCTCTGTTGCAGTGGTTTGGCACAGAGCAGCCTGGATCCTCCACTTCTCGGGTCCCCCGCCGACGCTCCTGTCCCCTCCCTCCTGCAGAGTGCCCCCACAGCAAACAGCTTGCTATGGGGGCACCCGAACCGCTGCTCCATGTGTGAATTCACATACAGAGCTGTGGCTCGGCCCCACCCCCCTCTCTCCTTATTGTCTCACTGACTTTGATTGACAGCAGTGGGAGCCTATGGTGTCCACTGCTGTGTCTCAGCCAATGAGGAGGGCTCCAAACTTTCTAAACAAAGGGCCAGTTTATGGTCCTTCAGACTTTAGGAGGGCTGGACTGTGGCTAGTGTGAGTGGAAATTTTCCTTGCATCAGTGGAAGTAAACATCGCCACATTTGGTATTGGGGGGAGGAATCATTTCCCATCGCTGGTATCACTGGGAGGAATAGTGCCTCGTAATTGGTGTCAGTGGGAGAAATGGTGCCCATTTGTTGGTGTCAGATGGCAGAATAGCATCTCATATCAGTGGGGGGAATAGTGCCCCAAGGGCCGGATAATAGCAAGCAAAGGGTCGCAGTTTGGAGACATCTGGTCTATCACATAAAATCCCAATAAAATAAATTTACGTTTTTGGTTGTAACATGACAAAATGTGGAAAATTTCAGGGGGTATGAATACTTTTTGATGGCACTGTACTTCCTCAAACTCAGTCTTTCCTAAACTGAGCTCATAATAATGGGCTCCTTCTGATACATGTGCAGCACTGTGCAGATAATCTAAAGATAGATTTAATTCTAAATAGTGTGACTGAAGCTCTGTAAGTGCTGATTGACACATTATTAGTTGTATCTCTATTTGATTAAAGATGATTGGTCTAGTTTAGTTTGGCTGCTAAAACTGAATACTGTAAGCTGTTGTTTTGATCCCTAGATTTGTCCCTTGTTTTCTGTGTACTTTGTCTGCCGATACTGTCCTCATTACCCCAATAAATGGGCAGATTTGAATAGAAAGATCCCCCCCATGTGAGTATTTTGCAATTACCACTTGCAGCCAGCAGGTGGAGGCCAGGGGCAACATAAATCCCCAGGCTGACTTGTTACTGTACAGTGGAACCTTGGATTATGAGCATAATTCTTTCCAGAACAATGCTTGTAATCCAAAGCATTCGTATATCAAAGCAAGCTTTCCTATAGGAAATAATGGAAACTCAGATAATCCTTTCCACAGACACTGCTATTGTATGCAGTCCCACATGTGGCCAGAGGTGGGGGGTGACAGAGACACTCGGCTGCACTTGGAGACACTCCGAGAGGCTCAGAGACACTCGGGAACGGAGTGTTTCGGAGTGTCTCTTAGCATCTCCCATCAGCTCTGAGTGGTTTCGAGTGTCACCGGCGCCCCCACACCTCTGGCCAAATAATGGAAACTCAGATAATCCGTTCCACAGACACTTCTATTATATGCAGTCCCACATGTGGCCAGAGGTGGGGGGTGACAGAGACACTCGGCTGCACTTGGAGACACTCCGAGAGGCTCAGAGACACTCGGGAACGGAGTGTTTCGGAGTGTCTCTTAGCATCTCCCATCAGCTCTGAGTGGTTTCGAGTGTCACCGGCGCCCCCACACCTCTGGCCAAATAATGGAAACTCAGATAATCCATTCCACAGACACTTCTATTGTATGCAGTCCCACATGTGGCCAGAGGTGGGGGGTGACAGAGACACTCGGCTGCACTCTGAGACACTCCGAGAGGCTCAGAGACACTCGGGAACGGAGTGTTTCGGAGTGTCTCCAAGCATCTCCGATCGACTCTGAGCGGTTTTGAGTGTCACCGGCGCCCCCACACCTCTGGCCAAATCTGGTACTGCACACCCCAGAAGCTTGAATCCTGCTCATCTTGCAAGACAACTCTCGCAAACCGAGTCAGGATTAAAAAAAAAAATAGCTCATATTGCAAAATGCTTGTAAACCGCGTTACTCGCAATCCGAGGTATTACTGTATTTTGAATAGTGTTGTAAACAGACATAAATAGCAGGATATCTGATCATACATACACACAGGTTAATGACTCAATGGACGCACACACACCTCACTGCTAACAGGGATAGTATCTCACTACAATTTGCAGTCAGTGAGTGCAGAGCCAGTGTTTTTTTGTTTTTTTTATGAGTACAGGGGGTCCCCGACTTACGAACGCCCGACCTACGAACATCCCCTACTTACGAACGGAGCGATGCGGAGACCCTCCGTCATTTTCCGCCGTGTTCCGGCCGTTCTGCGCATGCGCGGCCATTCGGAGCCTCGGAAAACTTCAGAAATGTCCGTAATTTGTCGGTCTGCGCATGAGCGGCCGACTTACGAACATTTCCGACTTAAGTACAGGCGGGCAGTCCCTAACGAGTTCGTAACTCGGGGACCCCCTGTATGCCCAGCATGCTATGAAAAAATAAAAAGTATAAAATATTAAAAAAATTTGAAACAAAGAATGAAACAATATAGAAAATATGACATGACATGAAAAAAAATGATACTTCCCTTTAAAGCATACTAACAGAAATGACATGAAAGTTCAGTGACACAATACTACTTACAATCAGTAAACTGCAGCCACTGCCTGCTCTTTGCCCCACAACAGTAAATAGCCCTGTTTTGCATTAATGGACAACATAGTGGCAGTGACCTCTATGCATTAATGTGAATGTGCATGACCTAGCTTGTTTTTGTGTCTGAACTCAGAATAATGGCCATAAGCAGAGGTGAGGGATAATGCCCAGGATATTATTGAAAGCAGAAAACGAAAAGCTCTTTCCTTCTTAAACGACAGATCAATAAGGTGAGATGTGGTATAGAAGGACACTGTGGAACAGCACGTCTGAGATGATCACAGTGTATTTTGGTGAAAAGATTTCTTTTAATGTACTTAAGGGACTTAACTTCTGACCTCTGAAAAGGTAATCATTTCTTCCATCTCTGTCAGCTGCTGTGATACCCAAGGCACAAGGCACTCAAGTCACACATGAAAATGTGGCATTTAAAGGATAGGTTCACCTTTAGTAACATTTAGTAACCCATATTTAGGGTGTAAAATGTAACATGTTACAATTCAACAGCCCCCTCATCCCTTGAGCCTCCCTGTGACAGGAGACGTGGTTCCTCTCCTCTGCAGCCGTGTGATTCATCCAAAGAGAACGAATGAACTAAGCAATTCTTCTTGTACTTCTGCTATGGCTCTCCTCTCAAAGGAAGCCACCCAAATGCCACCACAAACACAATGTCATCAAACTATAATCACAGGCAACCCATGGCTTGTGATTCCCATGAGTGTCTCACCCCCTTACTTTAAGAGCCTGTTTACCCCTTTGTTAAAATTAAAGTCTTACCCAAGGCTGATGTTTTCCTGTTTGTAGAGGGTACCAGCTTGGGGGGGCAGATCCTGGAAATAGTAATCGGTAGCAGTTTTATGTTACTTTACAAGGGACACCAGCTAACTTTGGGGATCTAAGACCATTATGTAATGGTTGCAGGCCACTTTTTCCACCATCTACGAAGACATGAGCACCTCTTGTTGGGTGGAACAAATCATACATCTGGCTTTCTAACGTCATATGTCCACAAGCACATATACTGAACTCGGATGGCCATGGTAACTCTAAGCTTAGGATATTCCTTGGCATCCTGAGATTGCAAGTCAGAATAGGCCTTTTTTATTTGGGCCGTTAAAAACAATGCTAGGATATCTGCCCAGTTCTCTTCGGGAAGTATCCTTGAACAACTCTCTCTTACATATGTTGAGGTAGGCCTCAACATCACCTTCCAGGGACAATTTTTGTAATGCACTCTGCACCACCATTTGCTTGTTTAACAGTGAGAGAGCCCATTTTGAGCCTTAATCATCTCACATATCAAGAGGCCTGTGCACAACTAAAGCTGGGTATGCACTATTTCGCTCAGCCCCACGAGATTAGTTCAGCGATCTCCCCCGCTGAGCTGTTGTGTTCTTACAGGGGGAAGCCCCCCCGCCAGAACACTTCTATCGGGAGCAGTGTTGGTCATCTTACTTTAAAAAAAAATTAGTTAAGTTACAAATTACTTCTCCCAAAAAGTAATTGCGTTAGTAACTCAGTTACTACATTGGAAAAGTAATTAGTTACGCAGCAAAGTAACTGACTTTTTTTTTAATATTCTATACGTGTAACTAATATTACTGTAACCAAGGGGCGCATTTATTATTATTGTTATATATCGCGTAACCAAGGGGCTGCTCTATTATTACTCTAACCAAGGGGCAGATCTGTTATAGCGTGTAAGCAAGGGGTGGGTCTATTATTATTATATCGTGTAAGGGGCGGATGGCTACAGAAGAGGGCGAATGTTAAACTAATGGGCAGAGCTCGATATATAACAATAATAATAAATGCGCCCCTTGGTTATAGTAATACTAGACCCGTCCCTTACTTACACGATAGACGCCCCTTGCAGAGTTGCACGAGCATCAGGAGCGTACGGCATCGCCTCGTACAATTACATGTTAACTGCACCTGCGCGGTGTAGAGTTCACTCAGAGCTGTTTAGGTTCGGCAATTTTCGGAAGCTCCGTAGTCCTTCGTACTGTGCAAGCCCTGCGCCTGCGCAGTACAGGGGGTCCTTATCCGGCGGGGGAACTTTTTCGGCAGGACACCGGAATTACACTACTGCCATCTAGTGGCGGTAGATGTAATTGGGGTAACTAAGCCAAAGTAATGGGAACTGAGTTACCATGAGGGGAAAAGTAATCAGTTCGATTACTCGTTACCCTCTAAAGTAACTGCGTTAGGTAACTCAGTTTATTTTAACTCAGTTACTTATATCACTGATCGGGAGTAAGTTAAATGCTGGTTTTCAAGCATGCACGTTCGACAGAAGCCATCCGGCC
This sequence comes from Lithobates sylvaticus, assembly GCA_028564925.1. Lineage (NCBI taxonomy): Eukaryota > Metazoa > Chordata > Amphibia > Anura > Ranidae > Lithobates > Lithobates sylvaticus. The sequence goes on along the minus strand of CM053029.1, from coordinate 120,311,067 downwards.
AGCTTCTGTCGGACAGACCGACATACACACAGGCCGAGTGTCGGCTATTCTTTTTAGTCGCCAATGTCTCCCGATATTCGACCCATGTGTACCCGGCTAAAAGCGGTGTTCCAGCCACGATTTTTTTTTTTTTTTTTTAAGTCAGCAGTTACAAACATTGTACCTGCTGCCTTTTAATAAGGACACTTACCTGTCCAGCGAGCCTGCAATGTCGGCCCCCCGAGGCCGATCCGTCCATCGGATCGGCTGCCGGCTCCGCCATCTTAACGAAGGGAGACAGGCAGTGGAGCCTTGCGGCTTCACTGCCCGTTTCCTACTGCACATGCGCGAGTTGCACGGCACTTTGTGAATGGCCCTGTTGTTTTCTGGGACACACACATGTCCCAGAAGACAACGGGGCAGATCGCCGAAGAGGAGGAAGCGTTGCGGAATAGGAAGTGGCAGATTAGGAAGACTGCCTAGCAACAAGATATTTCTGGTAAGTAATAAAAATGTTTTTTTTCAAATGTTTTTTTTTACATTTTTTGGAGAAAGTTAATTGATTTTTTTATTTTCCGATTTTACCTCCGCTTTAAGGATAGTTAAAGTGAAAGAAATGCCTAACTATACCTATTATTAAAAATGTCTCCCCTCCTCCTACCTATCCAGCGAAACCTGTATAATAAAAAGGGCATACTTACCTATTTTTAATCCACTCTGGTCACATGATCCTGCAGCTCTAACTCTGCTGTGTTTGTGAGCAGCTGCTGCAGGGGAGAGGAAGGAGCATTGAAGCCTATGGGTGACATCATGGCTCTTGGAATTAACAGCCGTTGTTGGGTGCTCCTTTACATGGAGCTGCAGGATCACGTCATCAAACTGGAGGGGATTGAAATAGGGTAGACCACTGATCTTTTTTTATATAGGTTAGATAGGTTATGTGGGGGGAGGGGGGGGAATTTAAAAACAGGTACAGTTAGGCTCTTTCTCCACTTTAAAAAGGTCTGGTAACAATTAAGATAACAGGTAAGACCAAGGGATGGTGACTTTATCCCACCCACAGCTCTACAAAGTCTCTGACCTCCAGGACTCAGATCAAAACTCTATGAAAGCAGAAATGTTGTTTTTTACATTCAGTGCTGGAATATTAAATTGTAGGCACTGGCCTATGGGCCCCACACCATTTAAAGGCCCTGCAGCAATGGATCAAAATAATATAGATTTGATCTTGAAAGAAAATTACAATGAAGCTTTCCTAAATTGTTTACCAAAGATCTAAAAAATGAATTAACTCAAAGAAAAAAACTTTACATTAAAGACTCCACAGTCTCCGCTGTCATTGGCCGGGCGGGGATGACGCCACATGTATAATATACATTATATATCTGTATAGTGTATGCACTTGTGAATATTTAATAACACTTTTCACCCTGTAATTGCAGATGCCACAATGTATGCGCATTTTCTGTTTAACGCCTTTGACCTGGACAGAAGTGGCGCAATCAAGTTTGAGGTAACTAAAAGGAAAAGAAGGGCAGGCCCATGGAAGTACACAACCTAAAAAGCCATACTAAATTTTTTTAAACTCATGTTGTGTTAGTATATTTTATGTGGTCAGATTAGTACTCAAAGTTGAAATTATTTATAAATCCAAGGGTTACAGAATGAAGGTTTCAAAGTGCAAACTCAGTAAAATCTTAAGGCTAGATTCACATATGTGTGTGTTTTTAGTGCATTTGCAGATCTGCAGAAGCACACCACAATCCATTTAATATTATTTCCTATGGGTCCTGTTTACATCTGTGCAGTTTCCTGCAGTGCGTTTTTGGAAAAGATGCAGGGACTTTTTTACATGCAGCAAAGTGCATTTTTGGGTCCATAGACTTCAATGGAATGCATAAAAAAAAGAATAAAAATCCATATACATGTGTTTTGTTGCATTTTTGCTAGGGTTCTATGTTTAACAATCAGTCTCCTCCTACAAAAAACAGAAGTATGAAAATTCTTCAAAAATGTGCTGCAAAAACGCATCCACTGCATAGATATGAACCTAGCCTGAAATAGAAGGTTTTTACATGTCTCGCTTTATCGCATACCCCAAAAATAAGAAGATTATTCCTTATTTTAGGACAGTGGGCAAAGCCATGCAAGTAATTCCTTTAGGTCCCAGTAGTAAGTTGCACATCTAGAAGTGCAAATATACCAAAAATAAAAAAAGGTGTTTTGCGCTTGGCCAACACAGGTAATATAAACTGCTGCAACTCAACTGTCTGAATACTGGACTACTGAAAAAATTATAATAAAAATGGTGCGTTGATCCTTTAAATGACTAATTCATCAATAATGTGGTCACAAATACATTTTGTAAATGCCAACATATTAGATTGTATGAAAATAAATGTGTTAACTCTTATACTTTTTAAAGTGAAAATAAGCAAATAAACATGTTAAACTAAAGTGCATGTGCAAAAAATATATGTAAACATGCAATATTGAATCATGTGCATAAAAATATGATCAAAACAATAAAATAAAGTCCATCAAACATCTTATTGGTATAAAAAAAAGTCCAATATGAACGTGAAAAATGATAAGGTGCTCAGTGCTTATGGACAAAATTCCCACTTCAAAATGCTCCAGTGCTCGCATGTACTTCTTAAATGAAAGGGTAGCCTCTTACCAGACAATATGAATCTCAAAATATAGAAATCAAGCAAGCCTGCACTCTATAATGAATCATTTCAATGGTAAGCCACTCCTGCTATGGCCCTCTCGCTGGTGAAATGAACTCAAACGTCACCATTCGGGCATATATAGCAGTGTTTCTCAACTCCAGTCCTCAAGGCGACCCAACAGGTCATGTTTTCAGACTTTTCCATTATTTTGCACAGGTGATTTGATCAGTTTTCACTGCCTTAATAATTAGAAATCCTGAAAACATGACCTGTTGGGGCGCCTTGAGGACTGGAGTTGAGAAACACTGTTGTATAGAATATACTTTCCCCAGGGCACCCCCATGTTGAGGGCACGCGGCCTGGTACGCCCCCCTCCCTCCCTTTAAATCCATGCCAGGTGACAGGGCTAGCGCGGCGGCATTCACTGCCTTCGCTAGCTCCGTCTACCTGAAGTCACGTGCTAAATGAACGGACTTTCCGATGATCGGCAAGTCCATTCATTTCCAAAAGTCCGGCGGACTAGCATACTAACGGCGGGATTGTCCTCCGGACTGCCAAGTCCAGCGGATAATTTTAAAACAAAACTTAAAACCTAGTCCGCCGGACTTTTGGCGCCAAAAAGTCCGCCGGCGCCCACACACGGGCGGATTGTCCGGCAGACAATCCCGCGGGGAAGTCCGCTCGTGTGTACGCCGCATTACTGTGTTTTTCTGCCTCTTTGTAACATCCTGCATGAGCTCCTGAACCTCTTCTATTTCTGCTCATTTCTGTTTGTTTGGAATGAGCAGTGCACATTAGATACAGTCATGTGCACTTGTCTATGCACACTAAAAGTCTCATCATAGTTTAAAATCCCTTGTCCATCTCAGGAGTGAGCAAGAGTAAGCCCTGATTCACACCGAATCCGACTTTGAAATAGTGTGACTTAATAGCACTGTTTCAAAGCTGCATATCAGTGCGACATTTGGTGCGACTTGGCTGACATCTGTGTGACTTGTGTGCAAATAAGCCACACAGAATAGCGCACACATACTCAAATCTTGCAAGGCTACTTTAAAACATTTGCTCTCAAAGTGGTAGTAAACCGCTGAAAAAAAGAACATCAAAAAAAAAAAAAGAAAAACCTGCAAGACAATAGCATAGTGTGCTAGTATGCTTGAAAGGTATATATTTTTTAAACCCAAATCTTGTTTCACTTTAAGTATCTTAAATATCCTAAAATGAAATAAAACTTTTCTTGGCAGATTTACTAAGCCTGAATGGATCAGCAGAGTAAATTTGTCATGTTTATGTCAAAGTGATTTATGATTGCGAGAGTTTTTCCTATATAAAAATATATTTATGAGAACAGAGACACCCAATAACACCACAGAGGTTATGATGCTAGTATACCTCAAAATACATTAGTACTTTTTTTTAATTCTGAACAACTCCACATCATACAAGGTGAGTTGGAGGTAATTAGAGGGAGAATAGCAAGTGATAATAAACACACACTGTTTAATTTACACTGTCCCTTCTATTTCTGTATGTGGATGATGGCACTGTATTTATTTTAATAAAAAAAAACATCTAAGTACTTTTTTCTTATTCAATACACAGCTGTCACATGACCTAGCTCTTTCCCAGCCTGTCTGTAGGGAAACAGTGGCAGGATGAGCTTCTAATCCTCTACTGCTGTCACATGTTCAAAATAAAAAACATATTTTTGGAATACAGAGTAAAAATAAATATTTAAATGGTAAGCTTACCTTTACAGAAAAATTTGTAAGGTGAACTTACACAGGACCCCCTTCTCAACCAATCCGCCCCCCCCCCCCAGTCCCGCTGACCTGGAGCGTGGCGATCACCTGCTAGGAGACATCGGGTCACCGCCTCACCGGACCGGGGCTTAGAAATCCCCTGCAACTTAATCTCCAAAACGTACCTTGTAAGGAAGTAAGTTTAGGAGCATTCTAATTGGTCGGTGCGGCACCGACCAATCATAACCCACGTAGCCTGTTCTGTCACCGCAGGCGAAGAGGAGAGAAAGCCACAGGGATTTCAAATCCCCGGACCGGTATATCGGCGATACGTTCTGTCAGTGCAGAGGATCGCCAGACTCCAGGTTAGCGGGATCGGGTGCAATGGGAGCGGGGTCCAGTGTAAGTTCATCTTTCTGTAAAGGTGAACTTATACTTTAATATCAATAAACTGTTTTAAATCATCATACAAATCTATATTTATAAAGAAATTATTATTTTTGGTAATAACATGGTGTGGGCGGGTTTCTGACAGTCACAGGCTGTGTCTCATCCCTCTAGCCTGTGTCTTAGAATAACCAGGGAGGTGACGTCTCCATCAATCTACATGTAATATCCCACCCCCATTGTGTTTAGCTGTTTAGTGGGCATGAAGAAGGAGGCAGGGAGTGGGCTGTCATTTACCACTGTGCATACACCCACATGTGTGACTCTATAGTCACATGGGCTGCTCACATCTTATAGGGAGGAAATGCTCAGCATAGAAACTCGCTGAAAACTGTGCAGAATTGCAAACACTGCTCTGCACAATTCCTAACTGCAGTGAGGACATGGACAGGAGGGGTGGGGGTAAATAACAGCAAGATCAACCAGATTTTTTGTACAATCCAGAAAATGTATTTCATAGTGACTGTATGAACGAGAGTATGAACAGCATGTAATATAGCATTTATTGATAGTTTTTTTATGATTTAGTGACACTTTAATTTTATTTCTCTACAATTGTATTACAGTCACAGAAACTCTAACATACTCACACATTTATTGCATATCTGTACATTTATGAGGCATTTAGGGCCATGTCATACCTCCTTTATGTATGCAGCAACATTGGGTTATACACCTTCTCATCACTTATGGAGAGGACCAAGCTGATGGGCCTTTCATTCCTATCAGAACTGCCTCTCAAACAAGTCAATGGAAATGCATAAACAGTTGGGAGGAGATGGATGTGGTTTAGGAGGCCACATGTAGGTCAGAAGAAGGTCAACTACAGGTCAAATGTGCCTGTTAATGAACTGTGAATGATCTCAGAAGCATCTCAGATTGTGTTAAAATACAAGTGGGTGGCACCTGGAAGAAAGCAGCATCTGCCCATTGGCACATGCCCAAAGCCATAGGTCATAAGATAACTAAATCACTCAGCTAGATTGGCTGATGTGCTTCTTTTCTTCAACGCATTGTTACTTTTCCTAGTTGATGTGTTTACTATGACTAATGCATATCATTTAGCTATGTGTCCTTATTAGACTACTGATTGTGTAAGAACTTTATATGTAGTCCTTTGTTTAATACCTTATCCTTTTTGCTGTTGTATGGGGAAAAAAAAAATCAATAAAAACTGCTTATAATAGAAGTGTAGCTGCTGTATAGCTGCAGGTGAGGACATGAATGAAGCGTTTTGGGATACGTCTTCAAAAACCTGAAAGACACTAAGGAAGTCTCGGAAATTGCATGCATGAGACTGTTTCTTTTCAACTGCACAGAAACAATTATGTATAACGAATATAAAAGAACGGATGTATACTAACTTTATATCAATAAACACATTGCTGAATTACCCACTTGACCTCCAGAAGGTTTTACCCCCTTCATGACCAGGGGACCAGGGGCAATTGCACAGACATGCAACACTGTACACCAGGCATGTTCAAAGTCCGTTCCAGTATAATATGGCCCCACTGGTAATTTGGATATATATATATATATCATCTTTTGTGGCCCCCCGATGAATCCCAGAGCACAGTATTTATCGCTCTGGCAACCTCATAGGGGACAGGGAGCGGGCAGGAACAGTGCCATCAGATTAAATACAGGAGAATCTCCTGTTTACTTAGGGGCCCCTGTAATAGAAAGTCCTGTCTCTTGGGCGGGCATTGGACGACTGTTCTGTCTATCATAGGAGGTGGGACTTTGTATTAAAGAGGCCACCGAGTGAACAGGAGATTCTCCTGCATGTAATCTGTTGGCGCTTGTCCCGCCCCCCTCCCTGTCCCCTCCGAGGCTGCAGATGGGCATTAATCAGGCCGCACTGATGGCTGGCAATGGTGAGGCTGCATTCAGTGGCTGCATTCATGGCAATGGTGAGGCTGCATTCATGGCAATGGTGAGGCTGCATTCGTGGCAATGGTGAGGCTGCATTCGTGGCAATGGTGAGGCTGCATTCATGGAAATGGTGAGGCTGCATTCATGGAAATGGTGAGGCTGCATTCACGGCAATGGTGAGGCTGCATTCATGGCAATGGTGAGGCTGCATTCAGAGGCTGCATTCATGGAAATGGTGAGGCTGCATTCACGGCAATGGTGAGGCTGCATTCATGGCAATGGTGAGGCTGCATTCATGGCAATGGTGAGGCTGCATTGATGGGCATTGACCCTTATTTTGCTTCACAGTTCTTTATTTTAAAAAAATAAAAAATTTCTTCCTGAAACTTAAAGTGAAGGTGCGTTTTATACGCCGATAAATACGGTATATCCAAATAACACATCCGAGCTCATCCTTGGACTCTTCACCACACACAGCCAAAAAGGCAAGAGAATTCTTGTTGGGCAGTGTATTAGTTAATTTGCATTTAATTTTAATGGTTCAAAGAATGTCAGACAAACTGGTCGGCCCTCACGCATGTTCACTTCATCAAATTCTGCCCCTCTGCGAATAAAGTTTGTACACCCCTGCTGTACACAAATACAATTCATGGAATTTTTTCACACAAATAGAGCTTTCTTATGGTGGAAGTTGATCTCCACTGGGTTTTTTATTTTTTATTATATAAACAAAAAAAGACTGAACATTTAAAAAATAAAATATAATTTCTCTTTCTGTTAAAACATATCCAATAAAAAAAAATAAAAAATGTAATTTCTTCATAAGTTTAGAGTAAAATGTATTCTGCTACATGTCTTTGGTAAAATAAAAACCCAATAAGTGAATATTAATTGGTTTGTGCGAAAGTGCATCTACAAACTATGGTATATATATGTATATATATATATATATATATATATATATATATATATATATATATATATATATATATGTCATTTACGCAGCTATAGATGCTATACTGTAATGGTGGTGATCAGCGACTTAGTGTGACTGTGATAGGGAGGTAGGCAATCTGGCACTAACAGACACTATCTGGGAGGGCCACTAACTGTTGTTGCTAGTGATAATACTACACTGACACTGTACTAATGACACTGGCTGGGAAGGTGGTTAACATCTAGGGGCAATCAAGGAGTCAACTGCGTGCCTAAGAATGTGTGTAATGTGTGCTGCATTTTTTTCTGAGTAGGCAGTTTTTTCTCCTTGTTTTTTAGGGCGAAGAAACAGCCAGATCACTGTTCCTATGCACACAAAGTTCTGTGTTTGTAAACACAGAAATCTGTGTGTGATTGGACACAGGCGATCAGCAGGTTTAACCCGAAATCATTGGCTGAAATCTGCTGCCAACTCGTGCTGTGTCCAATCACAGCACAGGTCGGCAAGGGGCACTCACATGCGTGCCCCAAAACCAGAAGAAGGCCAGTTACATACATGTATGTGACTGTGCCTGTACCTGCTGCCCCACTCGCAGTATATTTACTGTGAGCGGTCAGAAGGTGGTTAAAGAATATGTTAACCCAACATTTCATATTAAAGTGGTATTAAAGCTTTTTGTTTTTTTTTAAATGCTATATTTACCTGCTCTGTGCAGTGGTTTTGCACAGAGCATCTCCGATCCCCTTCTTTTTGGGTTCCTCACCAAAGCTTCTCCCCCTCTAGCAGTGCCCCAGAGAAAGCCACTTGCCTTGGGGACACTGCTAGAGGGGGAGGAGCCAGGAGCTTTGTTGAGGAGACGCTGCTCTATGCATCCATAAGACACTTAGACCCCACCCCTGGTCTCTTCTCATTGGCTCACTGTCTCAGCCAATGAGGAGGGAGAGTCCCGGCACAGCCGAGGCTATCGTGAACATTGCAGGATCAGAGGGAGTTTAAGTAAGGATTGGGGGGGCATGCGTTGCACACAGAAGGTAAAAAAACCTTCAGCCTTTACAACCACTTTAACCGCTTCCCGACCGCCTCATGTAGATATACGTCTACAGAATGGCACGGGCAGGCAAAACCACGTACCCGTACGTCCCCTTTATTTGCCTGCCCGTGGGTCGCGAGCGCGCCGCTCCGTGACCCCGGCCGCGGGACCAGCGGACCCGATCGCCGCTGGTGTCCCACGATCGGGCTACGGAGCTGAAGAACGGGGAGAGGTATGTGTAAACAAACCTCTCCCCGCGCTTCCTACTCTGCCTGTCATTGATTGGCTGTTCCCGGTCATCGGGAAAGCCGATCAATGACGTCAGACGTCAGCCCCGCCCCTAATGTAAAAAAAAACACACACGTCAGAGCCCATAACCCCTCCCCTCCCCCTAGTGGTTAACTCTTTCACACAACTGTCATTTATACAGAAATCAATGCATTTAAATAGCATTGATTTCTGTATAAATGACAATGGTCCCAAAAATGTGTCAAAAATGTCCGATGTGTCCGCCATAATGTCGCAGTCACAATAAAAATCGCTGATCGCCGCCATTACTAGTAAAAAAAAAAAATATTAATAAAAATGCTATAAAACTATCCCCTATTTTGTAAACGCTATAACTTTTGCGCAAACCAATCAATAATCGCTAATTGCGATTTTTTTTACCAAAAATATGTAGAAGAATACGTATCGGCCTAAACTGAGGAAAAAAAAAAAGTTTTTTTTTATATATTTTTTGGGGATATTTATTATAGCAAAAAGCAAAAAATATTGCATTTTTTTCAAAATTGTCGCTCTATTTTTGTTTATAGCGCAAAAAAAAAAAACCACAGGGGCGATCAAATACCACCAAAAGAAAGCTCTATTTGTGGGAAAAAAAGGACGCCAATTTTGTTTTGGAGCCACGTCGCACGACCGCGCAATTGTCAGTTAAAGCGACGCAGTGCCGAATCGCAAAAAGGGGCCTGGTCCTTTGGCTGCCAATTGGTCCGGGGCTGAATTGGTTAATGGTGTCTCCGCTGTACCATGTACTTGTATGAAAATGTATCCTGTTCTCTTGGTATTGCATCCTTTGTGTGAAATACCTGATGAGCCTGTCAGTCCCTCTGTTTTCCTGTTAAAAACTGACCACACTGGGCAGGAGAGCGCAGTGTGATCAGTTTCCTGGCTGTGCCGGGAACTCAGTCCACTCTCTCCCAATTAGCAGACTTGTCCTGATCCCCGCTCCCACCGGCACAGCCTATAACTGGGAAGACCAGTGTGATGCTGTTTCTCCTCCCATAGTTCTCTGAGCCCATTATGTAGCTGAGAACAGGAAGGTATGTGATATAAAAGGTATTTATAAATAATGTTTTTTTATATGTATACACAAATGTTTTGCCTTTCATATTTTAAACTGTTGTCTTACAAGTGAGAGTTCACATATACTTTAAAAAAGAAAACCCTTAACCTCCAAAACACGTGTTAAATCTGATATATTATGTCTTTCCCACATTTAGGAGATGCTGGCCATAATGAAGTCTATCTATGACATGATGGGGAGGTACACTTACCCAAGTCTAAGAGAAGATGCACCAATAGAGCATGTGGAAAGATTCTTCCAGGTAAATTTGACATTAAGATACCAAACATCCATTGATTTGCTTTACACAATAATTATCAGTGTATGTTATCCAAAATATATGTAAAAAAGCTAGGGGGATACCTCATCCTATATAACGTTAACAAAAAAAGACAAGAAGGAGAACCAACTAGATGGACTATACCGGTACCTGAACAAGATGTGCAAACAAATGATAATACATTTATAATAGTTTTATTGATGCAAAATACAGTCTTATATACATTTAAATAAAAGTGGTGACACATGTACATGTAAAGTGGGGGACACAGAATAGGAGGATTGGGGTTGCTCTGTGCAAAACTATTGTTCAGATGTACAAAGTCTAGTCCATAAAAAACATTGTGAGTGTGGTATGGAGGTACTCAACTGGCCTGCCCAGAGCCCTGACCTTAACCCTATTGGAAGGAAATGGATCATTGATTGTAAGTCTCTCTGTGCAACATCACTACCTAATATCACAAAAATGTTGGGCTGAATGGGCACCAATTCCCATAGACACACTGCAAATTTGTTTGGAAAACCTTCTTAGAAGAGTATAGGCTGTTACTGCCACAAAGGGGGTGCTCCATTATAATACCTATGGTTTTAGAATGGAATGTCCAACAAGTTTATAATGTGATGACCAGGTGTCCACAAACTTTTGTCCATTAGGCATTTCTAGGCCTACACTGGTCGCAAAACTAGCAATTACCTCATATGTTACATCTTGAAAGGTTATTTGTAACATACAAAAATGTGCCAACAGCTTTGCTAAAAATGACACACAACCTCCTAACCCATACATAATGTGTCATTTTCTCTCCACATCACCTATTTTACAGAAGATGGATCGAAACCATGATGGAGTTGTGACCATTGATGAATTTCTGGAGACTTGCCAAAAGGTTATTGTTATGACCTTGTTTGTCCATATTATTTCCCTTCTTCCCTTGTGCATTAAACATGATAATGGTAAACATACAGATTTAACATTAGGTTAACAAAAAGCAATATCTTACAGCAACAAAGTTCATCTTTCAATAATCTGGCAGTAGTGAACCCAAAGCTTACTGGTTGCTATGGGTTTACTGCAATTTGTAGGGCCAGCTTTACCATTAGAAACAGTAGAACTGTTTTCTATATAATTTCCCTGCAAAGTTTAGTACCATTAAACTGTAATTCAGTCTGTTTGTTTCTTTTCCTGGATGTGAAGATTCGGGGAATGTAAAACCACCTTAAATAAAAGGTGTTTATGTTTAGATCGGGAATTCTAAACTGGGGTTCATTGAGAAATCCCTAGGGGTTCTAATTGTCTTGCTATGCAAGATACTGCTACTAAGTACCACTTGGAGGATTGGCATTTACCCAACGATATTTGCTTTAGGCTCCAGTGCCTTTGCCACCACTCTGAGCTTGCAATGCAGGGAAAAGGGAAAGGCCCACGTAAGTACTAGTACAGAGGTTACATTATCATTATTCAAAAAGATTTAAAACAAAAAAGGCATGAGAGTTATAGAAAAGAGAGTTGAAGGCATTTGGAGCTACAGTATATAAATAATAACAACAATGTTTATTAGGTTGAGATCCTAAAAAAAAATATAAGCCTTTAAGCAGTTGCAGATTATGATAAGGGTGGTCCAGGAAGTTGCCAAGGGCCAATGGTTCCTAGGTGGCCTATAGCTGCTTGACAGTCTTGGAAACTTCTTTAACTGTAGCCATTCATCCTACTTCATCTTATGCTCCACTCCAGACAATATTTTTCTTTTATTTATTAGCATATCTAAAACTCACTGATCACACTAATGTACCATAAGTTGCTGAAATAAAAATAAGTTAAAATTATTTCAGGGATTGATTCGCTGAGATCTGAGATGGTAGAAAGGTTCCTTTAGATCAGGGATGCCCAACCTTTTGAAGAGCAAGGGCCACTTAAGCGACTTAGTAACCAGTCGCGGGCCACAATGAGCGGAGTGGGGGGCGGATGACAGGTCCGTGTCCACTCTGCATATGCAGAGTGGAAACAGACACAGCCCACTCTACTCTATGGACCCTCAGATGGAAGGGGACGAATCCACTTCCGTTTTTGTTATTACTCAGCCTATGACAGGAGCCGGCGCTATACAGGAAGCGTTGGCTTATGCGGCTCTGCTCTGCAGGCGCTTGCTTCCTCTACCGTCGGCTTCATTCACAACACTGATGCTCTGGGATAGCGGGTCGGCAACTTGCAATCTGGGTTTGCCAACCTGCCATCCCAGGGCAAGAGGTCGCGGGCCACATCAGAGGGCTCCGCGGGCCACATGTGGCCCCCGGGCCACTGGTTGGGCACTCCTGCTTTAGATACTGTACATTTTTAAAATTTTGAACATAAATTTGTGAATCTGGCAATCAAGTGTATCTTTCTTTCCGCAGGATGAAAACATCATGAAGTCCATGCAACTGTTTGAAAATGTGATCTAGATGGGGATGTGAGACTCCACCCATGCCAGCACTAGAAAGGACCCATCCAATGGCGTATGCCCACACTTGGATCACAGACACCCCACTCCTTGTGTCACGAACAGTCAATGGATGGAGTAATCTCTCCCAGGGAACAGACAATCCCTCTTACTGCCTGCCTGTTTGCACTGATCCCTTCCTTCTCCTCACAGTAACAAACTCACCTTTTTAGGGACTGTTTTATATTATTAGAGGATAAAAAGCACATTTATCTCTGCAAGAGCTGGGATTCTTAAATCAGGGATTTTTTCAGAAAGCCGCTCTTGCCTAAACTCAATGAGGAGACACGACACACGCCCCATATTAACTGAAAACATACAATCTTTTGTTAGACAAACCCAAATTTTACGCAACAATCTACGTTCTGGGCTTCCTGAAGACCTGCCAATCCCATCCTGACCCTACATGTATAAGATGCAGAGGGAAACGTGGTAAACTCTTTCCCAGCCGGAGGATGGGGGTCATCTTCGCACCAACTACTCTGGCACTGGAAGGGTTAAGGTCATCATTTCTGTTTTGTTGGAGCATTTTTTTTTTTACGATTTTCCAACAAATGTAATGAGCCAATCCTGATGATTTTATTTAATGCATGTCCTCGACAACACCCCATCCAAGCAATATGTCACTTTGCTGTTCTGTCAGACCTGTTTGTTGCAGTTGAAGTTTTTTTTGCGATAATTTTTGCCCCATATGGTAAAAATAAAATGTATTGTTCACATCAGTAGAGTTAATGGAAGATTAACACAATGAAGTTGTGCCTAAGGTGACAGCATTATGCAAACAAGGTTACATTGCACTTGAAGTGTACATGTCATGTGAAAACTCTCTTTATTTTATGCCCCTCTGAAATTAGTTTAAATATGCCAAAAGTCATCCTGCTGTCCAGCTAGAGTGCTTCAGTGAACATACCCTCATTGTACAGGGGAAAGATGATGCGCTGGGACCTGGGGTTAGAGCCCAAGTAATGAAGGGAATTAAGTTTTAGAAAGGCACACACCGAAGAGGATTTTTTGACTACCAAAGATAAAGCAGGGTTGCAGTGTTGATTTAAAGAAAAACTTACTTTCATAGGTTTAAATGGTTAACTGGCTAAAACATATTGAAACTCAAGGACAAAAAATGAAATATATTGCTGCTTACCAGTCTTTATGTCCTTTTTCACCTGGTGACCCTGCCAGTAAGACAATTTTTTTTCTAGGGTGACAATACTCACTCACTATACTATTTCTGTAGGTGGCAACACTGTCATCCTAGGACAGGAAGAGTGCTAGGCAGTGGCGGCCGGTCTATAAGGGCCCCCCCCCAGCACCGCACCCCAGCTCGAACCATCTGTGTGGCTGTGCACTCTGTGGGGCGTTGGACCAATAGATTTATACCAGGTCCGTCACTCCCTCACAGGCATGTGACCACATCCCGAGACCCCATTAGCCAGTTGTATATTATCCTCAGGGGGCAGAGCACTGCGCCCCGAGCCCTCCTTCCCTGCGATGCCAGCGAATCAGCATTAGCTTCCGGCTTCCCAGCCATTCAGAACCCTGAAAGAAGCTACGGCGTCAGACAATCCAGGGGAACTCCGCCGTAGGGTGATTGCGGATGTGGAGAGGGCTGCCCGTGCCCCCCCCAAAATCCTCCAGCACCAGCCGCCACTGGTGTTAGGACCTCAGAGCACCTCCTTATCACCATAACACATAAGAGGGAACTGCAGTTTATAACAAAATGTTTTCAACAGACTAAAAATTAACACATTAGAAAAGTTAACTTAAAGTGTTACTAAACCCAGTTCCCGCCTTTGTAACCTTATACTAATCCCAATGTGATGCTTATGAGTTTATGGGAAAACCAACAGTTGTATCGCAAGTGAGGTGGGATGTCATCCCAAATAAATGGGACTATCAAGCACCAATGTGCTTAAAGTGTTACTAAACCCAGGACCCTGAATTCACTATATCTGGTCTCCCAGTACACAGAACATGAAAATGCAATTATTTTAGTAAATATAAATTGCTAAATACCTTTTATCATCAGCAGTATATAGCAGTCTTGTGACTTCTATCAGTGTCTGGTTAAAGCTTGTAGAAGGAGGTTTCATTCTACTCTGACTGTCCTATGAAGCTGCATGACCCCTGACCCTCTGTCTAGACAGTGCTGATTGGCCCTGTGCCGATCACATGCACCCTCCCAAGAATTCATTTTTCTAGCAATACACACCAAACTGAGCATGTGCAGAGTGACTCTAAAGGCTCTGTCTTATCAGGAGATAGATTGAGGACAGTTGAAGAAGTGGAGGATCAGCGAAGACACGATCAAACAGCCTTTTACACAATGCACAGGATAAACCCCTTAGGTTCCACAGAGAGTATAACAAGCAAGCTTTACTGCATATACAGACTGATTTTACTGTTGTGGGTTTAGTAACACTTTAAGGTAACTCCCACCACCCTTAATGCAGGCCATCTGTTAAAATACTAACCATGCACTGTAGAAATATCAGCCTGAAATGTTTTCCTTTGTGGTTCCGGGTAGGGCAGCACAGTGAAATTGCTGGAGTGTACCTGGTAGGAAGGTAAGTATTTTACCAGGCAGGCTGCACTCACAGGGATGAAGGGTCTACTCACCAGAGAGAACAAGACTCAATGGTCAGAAACTTTATTGGAATTTTCTTTTTATCATTTTTAAAGTGATTGTAAATCTTCATGCATTTAAAAAAAATAATAAACATGTAATACTTACCTGCTCTGTGCAATGGTTTTGCACAGAGCAGCCCCAATCCTTCTCTTCGGTGGGTCCCCCACTGGTGCTCCTGGCTCTACCTCTTCTGTGAGTGCCCCATAGGAAGCCACTTCCTATGGCTGAACTCATGGCGGCTGGATCTTGAGCTGTGCTGCCTGCGTCCATAGACACAGACAGCCCGGCTCGGCCCCACCCCCCGTCACAGAATTGACAGCCAATGGGTCCCACTGCTATCAATCTGCCCTGTGAGGAGGGAGAGAGAGCAGAGAGAGCTGCTGCTATCGGGCACAGGGCTGGATCGAGATCGGGCTCAGGTAAGTATAAGGGGGGGGGGGGCTGTGGACGAATCCTGTGCACAGAGAGTTTTTCACCTTAATGCAGAGAATGCATTAAGGTAAAAACCTTAAGCCTTTAGAACCAATTTAATTAATCAACTCTCTCAAGTCAGGTAAATCAATGTGTCCAAACAAACAAGACTGACAGTGCAGATTAGAATTACTTTTGATAATCCTACTTTTCTCTGAAGACTGCTTTGGTGTGAAAATAAAAAAAAACTCATAGTCTGGCAACTTAAAGGAGTTATATATGCAATCCATATAATGAAAATAGAGAGGCAATCTTTTGCTTACATCCGTTATTGTCTTTATTTACTAGGGAGCCACCAGGAAGGAATATTTCTGGTTTCAAAACTAGACAGGATTTCTTGTAAATCCTCTTTTAGTGCCGTGGTCTTCATTTCACAATCAACCATCAGATAAAAAATAAGGGTATGTTGTCTTGTTACAAATAATAGCTGAGACTGAGTTATAATATCTGGAGAAATTTTAAAAGACTCTCTACACCGGCTGAAACCAATCAATATTCTTACTGCTTGCCATAGAAAATGGCACCACTTTTTCTCCAGTTTTTATAATTCAACTCCAGTGCCCCTTGAGGTCACTTACTGTATATACCATTTAAAATAATGCTCACTGTTCTCTTTCTGAGCTAGGCCTATAAAAATGGGATTCCTATAGAATACAGTATGAAATACAATATTGAAAAAATATTTGTTTCATAAAAAAGCAACAGCGGATATGGTGATATGGAAGAAAATAGATATATTGTTATTACTATGACCAAAAGGTAAAAGATTTACTGCATGGACAAATGGCATAGACAATCCAAAAATGTTGAATAAATAATGCACATGACACATGACATTTCTTACCTAAAGTGGTTGTAAACCTCAGACATGAAATATGGACAAAGCACAACCCTCTATAGCGTGTGCTTGTCTCAATAAGAGCCCTAAGGCTGCTTTCACACTGGGGCGGTTTTCAGGCGGTAAAGCGCCTGTATACCGCCTGAAAAAATCGGCCCCATTCACTCCAGTGTGAGCCGGCGGGCTTTCACACTGGAGCGCTGGCTAGCAGCATCTTTGGAGCGGTGATGGAGCGGTGTATTTACCGCTCCTTCCCATTGAAATCAATGGGAAACCGCGGGGATACCGCCCGCAAACCGCCGCTGCAGCGGCGCTTTGCGGAGGTTTTTAACCCTTTTGCGGCCGCCAGCGGGGGTAAAAACGATGGTAAAGCAGCCCTAAATATAGCGCTGCTTTACCGTCGCCGCCCCGCACCGCCCCAGTGTGAAAGCAGCCTAAGAGTCATTTCTGTCTACTGATTCATTCTTCTGCTATTAGCATGAGTCAATTTTGACAAGTTTTCCTGACACCAATAGAAAAAGGGTGACAGGGGAGGGATCTCCAGCTGGACTGTGGTGAACTATTTGAGATACTGTGGAGGATAACCCATTGATGTTGCTGTCTGGGCATAATATATCCAAAGCGTGTTTTGACATGATTCTGGTAAGTGCAATTCCTAGGGGAGTGGAATAACATGGTGCGGTGAAGGTGGATTCTCCATATACCTGACGAATTGTCCATGAACTACTGCTCAAGCACTTCAATTGGATTTGTCTCACTGGGTGTTTTTCATTATACTGCTACCTAACGGTGTACAATTGATCATTTGAAAGCGCTGCTTTGCCTTAAGGACTTTTTTCAAAATTAAATTTATGGCTTACAGATTATGATGCCTGGTATTAATATAGTGGCTGCTAAATTTCTGCAAATTCTATTAGGAGTAATTACTGAAGTGCCGGATTAGTAACCCTGTTTACTTCACTTTGCAATGTATTGAGTTGGTGACCTTTCAACAAAATCTTTGGATGACAGATTCTTCTCTGTCATGATTGGCACATGCAGTAAAACAGCACACTAGCTTTGCATCTCCTAACTCTGCTTCTGTCCTTACCAGCACAGCTCTCTAACTTTGACCTTGATAACAGACCCCCAAAACTAACCCGACTGTAGTAATGTAACAACAGCCCTTCTTTCTGTCAAAATGAGAAGAATAACTGGCAGATATTAGTCAAGAGTGGCAAATAGAAGTTGCAATGTCCATGGCTCTGATGAATGATGAGTTTATGTTAGAATTAAAGCATAGCAGCTCCTAATGATCTGTGAATAATTATGAAAATAAGCAGCAAAGACAAAAAGCATTCCCAACTATAGGAATGTACCCAGAAAATAACCACTGGCCTCCTGTGATGCTTTTAGGGGTTGTGTCTGATGGCTTTGGTAAAGGATGGAAGGGAAGAATGAGAGAACATGCATGGCAGTTTGAGGTGTGGTGGAAATTCTAAGCTTCTCCTATAAGCAAACAATTCCATAGGCTAATAAGCACAATCATAGCTCTCTTGTATAATGCCAGGAAAGCGCGCTTGTTTATCTCCAAGTAACACAGACAGATGCTGGTATCTCATTGAGCTTAGCAAAATCCTCACTACAAGGATCTGCTGCTTTTATTTATACTGTAAACATGAATAACAAAGGAAGGTGGTGGCTTCAGAATCAATCAGACACTTGTATTCTTTCAAACGAACCAATCATACACATGTATATATTCAAATAGAATTCCAGTAGTGACGTGTGCAGAGCCATGCAGCCAGCTTCTTGTGAGACACAAAGTGTTCCAATTTGAACACTACTTACGGGGCTCTGAACACGATTGTGTGCACATTCCCACCGCTACCAATGACGCAAGCTGTACTCTATCATGGCTCAGCGTGCCATGATTTTTGTATGGTTATGCTATTGTTCCCATGTACGCAGATCCGTTTGTTAAGAGCGTTAATGCAATCGCCATGAGGTGGCCAGTATCTTGGTGAGGCATAAACGATCATCCCTAAAAGAGCAAACACATCTGCCGTGTCCACGGGAAGGTTTCCGCAGCCAATGGTCTTCCACCGTCTGTATGTGCCTCTCAAGAAGAGAAAGCTTGATGTTCCAAATTCCCAAAATAGGTTTCTCACTGTAAAGAATCAGATTCAGACCTGCCTTGGAATTTGGAATGTGACTGGTGGTGTGGGAAGCAGAAGTTACATAGCACAGGTTCCAGTATGTCCAGGAGCAGAGGGTCCTCCTTCCCTCCTACTGATCCTTTAGAGGTGTGTGTGCATGCTTATTCTGCAAAGCATTGCACAAACCCAGATTTAGGGCTTATTCACACAGGCATATGGCTATTTTCTGCACAGAAAATCCTGCATAAAATACATGCCTAAAGTACTCGCATTTAGATGTGTACAATTCTTTAAATGACTTCATGTGTGTAAGAGTATGTGCATTTACATGCATACACATGTAAAAGCTTTAGATATGTACGGTCCCAGACAAAGCTGTGTCAGACTTTTTTTGTACACCACACATCTTTGTTTTTAGATGTAGCTGTGTGCATTGCCTCACCAATTCTTATAGTGCTGCGTTTCGATGTTTACAAAACTATACACATCTAAATGCTGCATTTTATGTTCAAAAAGGCCCCTTTTACACTGGCGGAGTCAGCCAGCGGATCCGCCTGCTCAGCAGGGGGATCTCCCCGCTGATTCCCACTGAGCAGGCGAATGACAGGTTCGTGTCCACACAGACACAGCCCGCTGTCCTCTATGGGCTGTTGGATGGAAACAGACCACCTGTCCATTTCTATCTGACTGTCATGGGATGTTGGCAGGTATCAACAGACACATGTCCGTTGACACCCACTGCTTAATTGAGAGCAGTGGATGGTCAGATCGGGTCCGCCTGTTCGTTTTTCAAGCGGATCCAATCTGACCATCCACTGCTCTCAATTAAGCAGCGGGTGTCAATGAACATGTGTCTGTTGATACCTGCCAACATCCCATCCGATCCTGTACGCTAAAAACAGGCAGATCAGGTATAATGACAGTCATATGGAAATGGACAGGTGGTCCGTCTGTGCGAAAGGGGCCTAAGATTTTATTGAAAGTTTTTGTTTCAACCAAAAAAGAAAAAATAGAGCGGTACAAAATACAGCATTGAAGTCATATCGCTGACAATATACAAAGCACTTTATAGGAAAAAAAGTTCCACGTGTGGCATAAAGCCACTTACAGAAAACATTTTCCATAGACAAAGTGATAGGTCTACAAAAACAAGACTTGTGAAGGTCTTCGACAGAGGGAAAAGGAGGGTGGATGGGAATAGGAGGGGAAGGATAAAAGAAGAGTAGGGATACTGGTTTGAGGGTATAGGGGAGAGGGAGAGAAGCATTAAGGAAAAACACAAGGTAAACCAAGTGGCAAAGCTACTATGAACAGGAGGAAGACGTAACATAAGTCATCATTCTTAAACTGTACATTTATGGTGATGTAACCATGGGGACCAGAAAGAAACAAACTTAACATAAGTCAGATTTGTGGATACCAATATTCTCAAAATTTCAGCTTGATAGCAAAGTATTACAAATAGTGGGTGGGAGAGAGGTTTCCATAGCCTGACTATATTGAGTAGATTTGCAAAAATTAAAAAACCCAGCGGTGATTAAATACCACCAAAAGAAAGCTCTATTTGTGTGAAAAAAAGGACACAAAATTCATTTGGGTACAGAGAGGTATCAATCCCTATGTGAAGCAATGCCAAATCAGTTTAGTCTCCCCTGTGTTAATGAGCTCTAAAGGAAACTGAGAACATTTTATGACTTTAGCACAGAGTATCTCATTAATGTTTTCACGTGTGGCCTGCAATTAGAGTGGTTCTAAGGGAAGAAGTTTTTTTTACCTTAATGCATTATATGCACCACCCAAGACAATTCTGGTGCACCATGGTCACAGCAAAGCCTGTGGGTTAGAATTTGGTTAGAGGTTAGGTTTGATTTCAAATAAAACAGTGCTGTTCTTTAGATATAAACCTAGGTTCACACTGCCGCGTTGCAGCACATTACATGTAATTCGCACAGGAATCGCACTGCATTCCTGTGCAGTGCGATTTGAACCATGCGTTTATTTTGTATGGCTCAATTTGCACCACAAAATGGTGCAGGACCCTTTTTTTGCCACACTAGAATTAGATTGCATGGGTGTTCACACCCATGCGATCTGATTCAGCCAATCACACAGAGTTTTGCAAGCTGTTTTAGGGTGTTGTTAATTTAACATTAACACCAGCAGCAGATCACATGAATGCCATGATACACAGTTGTGGGTAGGCAACGCCAAATAAGAAGGTCTTTTAACAGCTGGACTGTTACCTGACTTTGGACCAGTGTCTGACCTTTATTGGAATCTTCAATATGACAAGTGAAAATAAGCTGAGATTCTTGCTTCCTACTACATTATCTAAAGATCTCTGAACTTCTGTAAATAAAGCTAAGATTATGTTACCTGGGATGAACTGTCTTTCTATCGTTCTTGTGAAGTATTTACTCTTACTGGCTTTCTTGTGCACAATAACTTACAGCTTCATCTTCCCTGGCAGAGTTGGTTACCTTTCATGCTCTTCAGAATATTGCAGACCTACAGTACCCTACGTACCGCAGAGCTTGTCCAAAATGCAATATTAAAGAATGGCTAAAAAAATTTAGATTTTGTAAGTTTGCCCACTTACAAAGAAATTAAAGGTCTATCATTTTTATTATAGGTCTATTTTAAATGATAGACACAGAATATCAACCAAAAACCCAGAAAAAACACGATACAAATGTTCTAAATTAAGTTGCAGTTCAGTGAGTAAAATAAGTATTTGATCCCCAAACAAAACATGACTTAGTACTTGGTGGAGAAAGGTTTGTTGGCAAGCACAGAGGTAAGACGTTTCTTGTAGTTGGTGACCAGGTTGCACACATCTCAGGAGTGATTTTGGTCCACTCTTCTTTACAGATCTTCTCTAAATCCTTAAGGTTTCTTGGCTGTCTCTTGGAAACTCGAAGTTTCAGCTCCCTCCATAGATTTTCTATAGGATTAAGGCCTGGAGACTAACTAGGCCACTCTAAGACCTTAATGTGCTTCTTCTTGAGTCACTCCTTTGTTACCTTGGTGGTATGTTTTGAGGCATTGTTATGCTGGAAGACACATACACAACCCATCTTCGGTGTTCTGGCTGAGGGAAGATTCTCATCCAAATTTTTACAATATATGGCCCCGTCCATTGGCCCTTCAATGAGGCAAACTCAGCCTGTACCTTTAGCAGAGAAACAGCCCCAAAGCATCATGTTTCCACCTCCGTGATTGACTGTAGGAATGGTGTTCTTAGGGTCAATGTCAGCATTTTCCTTCCTCCAACACAGCAAGTCGAGTTAATGCCAAAGAGCTAAATTTTGGTCTCATCTGACCACAGAACTTTCTCCCATTCCTTCTCTGAATAATTTAGATGTTCATTGGCATGACTGTACATGTGCCTTCTTAAGGAGGGGGACTCACTGTGTTTGGAGGTAAAGGAAACAGAGGTCACTTACCAGTTCTTCATAAACTCATTGGGGGTTATTTATGAAAGGCAAATCCACTTTGCACTGCAAGTGCACTTGGAAGTGCAGTCGCTCTAAATCTAAGGGGTAGATCTGAAATGAGTGGAAACTCTGCTGATTTTATCATCCAATCATGTGCAAGCTAAAATGCTGTTTTTTTTATTTTTCCTTGCATGTCCCCCTCGGATCTACAGTGACTTTACTTCCAAGTGCATTTGCAGTGCAAAGTGGATTTTCCTTTAGTAAATAACTCCCATTGGGTCCGTTCACACTAGAATGCAGTGTGGGAAAGACTCGTTCTTGTGTGGCTGCCCGCACCACATTTCAAACGCAGTGCTCCTTACAATCTGCTGGGGGGGTCAGTGCAAAGTTAGGGACATCCCAAATGCAGGTCGCAAACGCACTGCATTTGCATGCACCGAATCACATGATACAAGTCTCTCCTATAAACCTCTATACAATAGCTAGTAGCATTCAACGTGACTTTGTTCTGTAATGTTAAAGATGTTTCACGGCTTATCCAAACAGGTTCACCATAGGACTGGATTGAGGGACACATTTATTGAAGCTGTTTATAAAAATACCTTCATCATCTTGAATGCAGACCACCTCTTCCAATACCTACCATGGTCTCCCTTTCAGCGATCTTTCCTTTGACATGTCTTAGTTGAAGTGATTGTAAACGATCACCTTATAATACAACCCATTCAGCTTGAAATAGAAATGAAAAGGCAAAACTATTGTGTATAGATATAAAAAAACATTATAGATACCTTTTTTTTATAAGTGATCACATTCTCTCTGTTTTCAGCTGCATAAGAGCTGGGGGGAGGAGAAGCAGCAGAACACTGAGCGTCCCAGTGAATAGTTGTGCAGCGGGGGCATATCAGGACAAGTCTGATCATTGGAGGAAAGCAGGCTGAGTTCCCAGCATAGCTAGAGAACTGACTATTGTGCTCTGCTGCTTAGTGTGGTCATTTTTTATTAGGAAAGCAGAGGGACTAGCAGGAACATCAGGGATTTCACACAAAGGAAGCAATACAAAGAGAACAGGAGACTTTTCCATAGAGTACCTGGTACAACAGGCACATATCAGGAATATGAAATGTTGGGGGTAACAAATGCTTTAACTCCTCTTCATACTGCACACACGAGGCGGTATCAAAACGTTTTTAGACTACCTCTGTTTACAAGAAAGTACTTTATCCACATTAACACATTATCACCTTCAGAATAGTACCCTTGCACAGCAATACAGCATTGCAAGCGTTCCTAACACTTCTGGAATGTGTCCTGGAAGTCTTCTTTTCGAATCATGTCAAGCACCTTCTGCAATTCGGGCTGGATCTCCGCAATGGCGTCAAAACAGAGACCTTTGAGCTGGATCTTTATCAGGACGAAGTCCGCAGGAGCCAAATCTGGCGAGTAGGGTGGGTGCGGAAGTGACATTATGTGGTTTCCAGCGAGAAACTCACATTTGTTCTAACTTGCTGTCCATGATGAAATAGCAGATGTGGTAACTCACATGGCCAGAATAACACCAGTCGCACAGTTCCCAATGTACACAGGATGATGTCTTTTGGCACACCGACTTATGAAGGTCAGTGCACCCTGTGACTGTGCGTGCAGCCTTGTGCTACTATAGGTAGCTGTACTCATGTACTCCATTGGTTGTTCGGTGTGCAACTTACCCATATTAATAAATACAGCAATAGCATGCATGTGTAGGATAAAGAGGAGCTGGCTAGGAGCATGTCCTAGAAAATATGACTAGAACAGAGAAAAAAAGTAAATATTGAAACAGGGAGGTGTAGACAACTTTGCCAAAAGGTCTGTGTTACATGGTGATCGAAGTAAGGTGACCCTTGAGGTTAACAAGGCTGGAGTGAGATAATTGAGAATCTTGGGGGGGCGTGGCCGACCATGGATGGCTGAAGACGCACAGTACTGAGCTCTGTGCCTTCCCGTCAGCGGCAGGCTTTTTAAACTCACGGCACACCCGCGATTTACATGGCAGCGGCAAGCTCTCACCCCGCTGAGCCCACAGACCTACAGCAAGGCACCATACAACGGTACCTGCTGAGAACGGCGCCGATCGATCCTCGGACCCCAAAGGACAAGATGGCGCCCGGCCGCAGCACGGGGAAGACCAAGCCTCCTCCTCCCACTCCAGCAGCAGTGAACCAGAGAGAGGACAGCACCGAGGGACCCCACGATCCCAGAGGAGAGACCTCAGCCTCCTCAGTGCGGTCAGTAACGACATATGACACAGACACAGGGGAATCCCAGGCAGGCACACATCATCTGCCAGGGGAGCCCATTAGATCGGAAGCCACAGCCCTCCTCTCTGCTTTTAGAGCAGACTTTGAGTCATGGGCAGGCAAAATGGAGGATTCCCTGCATGTGGAACTAAACGCCCTGAAACAAAAAGTCACAGCCAATGAGGTAGCAGTGTCAGCCCTGACTACTACCCAAGACGACCATGAGGCACGTTTGACAGCACTTGAATCCGCATCCGCGACACACCTCCGTCGCCAGCGCCACCACCAACTCCGCATAGAGGACAGCGAAAACCGCAGCCGCAGGAACAACATCAGACTGCAAGGCATACCTGAGTCAACGTCAGGAGCAGACCTGAAACCCACTGTCATAACCATCCTCAATAAAGTTTTGGGAAGAGAGTCCTCTTCACCAATCGAGCTGGACCGTGTTCACAGAGTGGGGGGGCCAGGGGTGGCCCAGGATGGTCGCCCCCGAGATGTTCTTTGCCGGGTCCACTACTACACCCTAAAGGAGGAAATAATGCGGAAGGCCTGGAGCCTGGGCCCGGTGGACTTCTTCGGAGCCTCTATCCACCTGTTTCCAGATCTGTCCCGCAATACCCTGTATATGCGCTGTGTGGTGCGCCCCTTACTTGACCTCATACGGCAAGCTGGGGCTTCCTATACCTGGGGCCACCCCTTCAGCATCAAGGTGACGCGAGGCGCCAACAGGTTCGTGCTATCAGACCCGGACCAGCTGTCTGAATTCTTTCTCTTCCTTGAGCAAGAACCGGTTGAGGTCCTGAACTGGCTAGATCCCCCAGACGACCGACCAAGACAGATGGGTCTAGGCCCATTCCCACAAAGACGTAGACGTCCTAGGTCCAGATCGGCATCATCCGGCCGTGGAATAAGACAACCTACCTCTCCAGAAGATTGATCCGGAAGATTATGGGAGTTCACAGCCTTATCCTCTCCCTCCACACCATCTTATTCACCGGGTGATCCGACCGGCTTCGGCGCATTCCTGGCAGGATTGCCCTACCCTCTGATCCCCGCCTGTGACACCTCTCCTGTAACCCATGCCCTCCAGCATATTTGGTCAGGTACTGTTTGACTACCAGGAGACGGACCTATCAGTTCTCTTCCTGCCCTTTGCCAATACAATTGTCTGGCTGGGGTTCGGGTGAGAACACAGGTGATGGACCCTATCGTTCCACGTTGTGACGGCCGTCATGCCGCGCCAAAAAGCGCTAGATGTTTTTGCATATGATGTTCCCACATATGATGTTCCACCCGGTTTCATGTTGTTCCACCTCCCAACCCCCATGTGGTATATGACTGTGGAGGTTTACTGGGGTGGGTGGATCGACTTGGGGAGGAGGCATGGCCTCCGGTCCTGATAACTCTGCGCTGCAGGTGCTGCATGCTCTACACCTAAGGCGGGCGTGGGTGCCTCCCCGGGTTGGTCCTCCGTTATCCCTCTCTTCCTCCTATTTTCTCTCGGTAATCTGGAGCCAATATAATTTATTTATTGTATGTACTCCTAGGTTACACGATCGGACTTAAAACCCATGTCAAGTTGAATGCTGTTATTTATTGTTCCTGTGACTGAGGTTATATATACTATGTAAATAGTTGAGTAAAAGTATACTTGTAATACCTAAAACACGGGCTTGGTGTGGTGAGACCAAGAGCCAGCTGTCCCCTCATAGATAAGAGACCCCGCATCCCCCCCCCTTTTCTGTAATGGTGGGAGCCTACAATGTCTTTCTAGGTCGACTCCTCTCGGAAGTGGCTGCCATATGCCTCGTACACGGGTCAAATATTAGGTGTGCCAAATACACGACGCCCAGTACTGCTATGCTGTCGGGATCACGACTCAGGTCAATCCATCTCGACCTTTCTCCCACAGTAGGTCTGGCACAGTTTGTGCCTAGAGCGTGACATTTCACGCAGTGTTTCGCCCTTGCGAACACTTTAGCACTCATAGACACTTTTTCTTAGGTGTCTCTACATCTAGAATCTACTTCCCCCTTTCCTTGCACTTTCTTATCCCCCTCCCCCCCCCTACCTCCTTCTCCCCATTCCAACCTTCTGTTCTACCGCCCTACCCCCTAACCCCCTATCAAACTATTATCTTTTTTCCTTTTTTTTTTTTTCCATCATTTTTCTTTTTCATTTTTCCTCCACTTATTTCTTATAGAGCTCTTACTCACTCCAGCATGGCTCACACGGTGACTTCTCGCCCGCAATTAAAATTCTGTTCATTCAACGCGAATGGTCTCAACATTGCCTCAAAACGTGGGCAAATCCTTTACCAGATGCACAAACGTCAGGTTAATGTGCTTTTGCTACAAGAGACCCATTTCCACTCTGACTCCACCCCTTCCTGCTCCAACAGATATTTCAATAGATGGATTCACAGCACCAACCCGACACAAAAATCCAAGGGAGTATCCATTGCTTTTCATAAGTCACTCCCCATTGAACTTCTCGATCATATGGCGGACCCCCAGGGAAGATACGTTTTTGTGAAAATTTCCATATGGGGGGAAAAATTTACAATAGCCAACATATACCTGCCTAATATCCACCAAATCCCATCGGCCCTGCAGTACTTAAGGACATTGGCGGGTTTCAGGGAGGGCAAGCTCATACTCGGAGGAGATTTTAACGCTCCGCTAGATCCACTTTTGGATTCCTCGACCTCCCGCTCTTCCATATCTTTCCCGAAGTTGCGGGCTCTGAAATGTGCCATCTACAACATGCATCTTATTGATGTTTGGAGGATACTGTATCCTAAATCCCGAAACTACACCCACTACTCACACGTTCACCAATCATACAGTCGCCTTGATTACTTTCTGATCGACCATGGCTGTCTAGATTGGTCCCCAGAATGTGAAATTGACCCTATGGTATGGTCCGACCACTCTCCCATATACCTGACATTCTCGATCTCCTCCATTCCAGTGAGAGAGTGGACATGGCGGCTAAACGACTCGCTACTAGCAGATCCAGGGTGTGATGCGCGGATCTCGGAGACCATTTCAAATTTTCTTGCCGATCACGCTTCTGACGACACTTCACCAACCATTAAATGGGAGGCATTAAAGGCAGTTTTGCGGGGCAGTTTTATTCAAATGGGAGCCCGTCTGAAGAGGGAACGCTCGGCCGCGATAGATACCGCAGTACTTAAACTTAGGACTCTGGAGACTACCCATAAGCGCTCTCCAACAGTAGAAACGCTTGCAGAGGTCTCTTCTGCCCGCACACAGCTCAGGGTACTATACGAAGCGTCAGCCCGTACGTTTGCAAACAAACTTGCCTTTCACCAATACCAGTTTAGAGACAAATGTGGTAGATCGTTGGCCCGTACGCTACACACTAAACAATCCACCACCTTTATACCACACATACAGGACAAATCTGGGGAAACTGTTTCCTCGCCTTCTAAAATGGGCCAGATATTCAGGGATTTTTACCAATCCCTATATAACATACCTGCAGCAAGCCCCACCGAATCCCTCTCTACTACGGCGGAAGCCCAGACCTCATATATTTCACAGACTGCATTACCCACTTTAGATGACGAAACGATAGAGGACCTTGAAGCATCAATCTCGGAGGACGAAGTCGCTTGTGCCATTGCAGCTACCCCATCGGGTAAAAGCCCTGGCCCTGACGGCTTTACTCCAAAATTTTACAAACAATTTGCCCCCCTTCTCACCCCCTTCTTAACAAATGTGTTTAACTCCCTCTCCGAGGGATCAGCATTCACCACGCAAACTCTGGAAGCACATATCTCCCTTATCCCAAAGCCGGACAAAGACCCGACTTTATGTGCGAACTACCGACCTATATCATTGATAGGAGTAGATCTGAAGGTGTTTGCCAGGGTGTTGGCAAATAGAATGCAGCCATTGTTGCCCCGCCTAATACACTTGGACCAGGTTGGCTTTGTAAGTGGACGAGAGGCACGAGATAACACCTTGAAAACACTTCTCATCACAGATTATGCCCGCACCCACAATATCCCATTATGCCTCCTCACAGTCGACGCGGAGAAGGCCTTCGACCGCGTCGACTGGCAATTCCTCCGCCTATCCTTACAACAGATAGGACTGGGCCACAACATGATCTCCAGAATAATGTCCCTCTACACCTTGCCATCCGCTAGAATCAGACTGAACGGATCCCTATCCCCAAAGTTTACTATTCATAATGGAACACGTCAGGGTTGCCCCTTATCCCCCCTCCTCTATGTCCTTGTCATGGAACACCTGGCCATCGCCCTCAGGAACAACCCAGCTATCCATGGTATTCACATAGGTCCTGTCCATACCAAAATTGCTCTCTTTGCGGATGACTTGCTAATGTTCGTGACTCATCCGCAAGTATCCCTGCCCTCAATCATACAGGAGTTCCGGAGGTATGGAGAGGTAAGTAACTTCAAAGTTAACCATAGTAAGTCGGAAATCCTCAATATATCTCTCCCAAAG
This sequence comes from Lithobates sylvaticus, assembly GCA_028564925.1. Taxonomy (NCBI): domain Eukaryota; kingdom Metazoa; phylum Chordata; class Amphibia; order Anura; family Ranidae; genus Lithobates; species Lithobates sylvaticus. The sequence continues at coordinate 120,281,984 of CM053029.1, read as the reverse complement.
GAGGCCCTCCAACAACTCTCATCTTCCTTCCCTTTCAAGACAAGCTCCACCTCCATTCGCTATCTTGGTATCAACATCCCGACAGACACTTCTCAACTCTTCGCCAGAAATTATACCCCTCTTCTCCTCAAAACACAAGCAGATCTGACCATTTACGCTTCCAAACGTCTTTCTTGGTTGGGCAGGGTGAATGCTTTGAAAATGGATGTTCTCCCCCGATTCTTATACCTCTTTCAAACCATCCCTATCTATATTCCCACCTCATTCTTTAAGAAACTCCGTCAGGTTTTCTCCAAATTTATTTGGAAGGTGGACCGTCCCAGGATACGATATGATACAATGACTCTCCCGAAGGCCCGGGGAGGAGCAGGGGTCCCAGACGCCTCCGTATACCACAAGGCGGCGGTACTCACACGCATCGTAGATTGGTTTCATCACTCATCGTCCAAACTCTGGGTTCAACTAGAGAGTCACCTCAATGTGATCGACCTCTGCGCCTTGCCGTGGACACCCATGGCCCAGCGTAAAGACGCTGCTCTCCCCGCTACTCTCACCCGTCAGACACTTCAGGTATGGGACCATCTAGTCTCAGCTGGTAAAATATCTAAAACTCAGGGCCCTATGACTCCTCTCTTTGGGACCCCGGCCTTTCCTCCAGCCGCAAGCGAGAGGAGATTCGGACCCTGGAACAAGGAGAACCACAGACGCCTAGCCCAGGTCCTTCGCGCGGACCCATCTCTAAGAACGAATACACCTCCCCAGACAGCTTTGAGGCACCCAACAATGTGGTTGCAGAGAAGCCAAGTTGTGTCCTACATACGTTCCTTTCCTTCCTTATCGGATATCCTAACTGACCCATCTGACTTCGACGAACTGCTGTTACAACCTGATCCGCCGACGCATGTGGTATCCCTACTTTACTCCCTACTACTGAACTTATCTACCCCCGACCCTCCACCCTATACGCAGAAATGGGAAGCAGACCTACAACACTCTATTTCACCTACTGATTGGCTAAAGTGCTTCATCCTGACACATAAGATATCCCTAGCAACTAAGACCCAAGAAAAAGGGTTTAAACTGTTGACGAGATGGTACAGATGCCCAGCGACTATACAACGATTCAACCCCTCTGCGCCAGATACTTGCTGGCGATGCCTGTCCTCTAGAGGGACAATGCTCCACATCTGGTGGTCTTGCCCTCCCATTAGGAAGCTCTGGCAGAGGATCTTTGACTTGTACTGCAGGCTGATGGCGACCTCAATTAAGCACACACCAGAGATAGCCCTCCTATCTATGATCCCAGGACCCCTTAAGTTAATTAAAAAAGACATACTGCGTCACTTTCTGGCCGCGGCCAGGACGGTGATCCCCCGCCATTGGAGAACAGTGGTTACACCTTCCCTGGGAGAGTGGGCTGTTGAAGTGGATCAGATAAGAGATCTAGAGCGGCTGTTGGCGCAGGAAAACGGGAAGGAGGAACAGTTCTCCCTCACTTGGACCTCATGGTCAATGTTCCGGTACTCCGAAGACTTCACCTTGTGGGCTGCTGATGACGCAACCTCATCTACCGAGTAGCCATGCTGGAGTGATCTTTAACCTCCCCTATCTCTCTTTCTTGATCTAACCTTTTTTTTGTTTCTATCCCTATCTGCATCCCCCCCCCCCCCCCCCATACTGAACCAAGCACCCAAGAAGAGGAATCGAGGTCAAATGCCCAGTATAGATCTGTGAATTTGATGTATACCCTAAGCCAAAGAGGGTTCCCTACAGCATACCATCCCGATTAGGATGGACCACAGTTCACCATAGATCAGTGTTTAGCTGGAACAGAACTAGGGGTTGATAGCCGCACAGATGTTGCTAGCCACTCTTCTTGGGGGCAAGATATTATATAGCGACGCACCACAGTTACATTAGAAATGCGTATGATATGGTGCATACTCCGTTAAGATTTACCTCACTGATGTATGTAAGCTTCTTGTGTACTATATGTTGTAATGTAATTATTACACCTGTTACCTCTGTTCTTTCTCCAATAAAATAAGATTGAAATTTACTTAAAAAAACGTAATGTTTCAATAACACTTGTGCTAACTGAAGGAACACTACACTTTGAGGTTGTGGTTTTACACTAAGCTGAATATAGTGGTTGCTCTTGGTACCAGTAATGCCCTGTACACACGACCGGTTTTGCCGTCGGAATAAACTCTGAAGAGTTCCGCTTAAGCTGTCTTGCATACACACGGTCACACCAAAGTCTGACCGTCAAGAACGCGGTGACATATAACGGAACTAGAAAATGGAAGTTCAATAGCCAGTAGCCAATAGCTTCCGTCTCGTACTTGCTTCAGAGCATGCATCGTTTTTGGTGCATCGGAACAGCATACACACAAGCGGTTTTTCCGATAGTAATTTTTTCCGTCTGAACAATATAGAAAATGCTCTCTAAGTCAATCAGAATTTTCAACGGAAAAAGTCAGATGGGGCATACACACGGTCAGAATATACAATGAAAAGCTCCCATCGGACTCTTTCTGTCGGAAATTCTGCTTGTGTGTATGCGGCATAAGGCCCCGATCACACATGAATGTGCATTAATGTGAGGTTGCTAGTTCAGTTCAAAGTTGTAAAGTGATTGGCTCACAGACCAACAGACACAAACTCATTACCCTGAGAGCTGATCAGAAACTAAGTGCTTAGTACCTACTGAAATGGTGAATTCATTGTACCACGAGTCCTGGGCTGTTTTCATTGCATGGGCCCCCTGCCCATTTAATAAGATCATGCATAAGGACCACTGTGCACAAGCATCTTTGGGTTCCTTCTGACATGCATTTGTAAAACATTTGTGAAGGATCTAGAGCAGCATTCCCCAACCGTAACATTTTGGTAGCCCCCGGGGGTTCTGCCACGAATAAGCACTCAGTCAATACGGTCAGTGCGCATTGATACCTGATGCCTCCTCTGTAGTTCCGGTTCCTGTGAACTCAGAGGGAGGCATCGGGAGTAGTTCAGAGAGTGGGAGATGAGGAAGGAGGGGACCTCCAATGGCAATGCTGATCACAGACTGTGGGAGGGAGCATAGAGCTTGAGCACATGGTTGGATAAGGAGGTGAGATCCAATGATGAGTCTGTGTAAGGCAGCAGTGTGATGCAGTGTGTGGGAGGGCAGAGATGAGGAGCATTGTGTGTATAAGATAGCAATGTGATCCAGGGGGAGGGGGGCAGAGAGCTGGAGCATTGTGTGTATAAGGAATGTAAAATTCATGTTAGTGGTCCACGGGATTGTGAGTTTAGTAGTCCGTGAGATCCGACTTTTAACCTTTAAAGTGGAAGTAAAGCCTATTTTTAAAAAAAAAACGGAACCTGCAAGGCAAAGGCATAATGAGCTAGTATGCATAGCATACTAGCTCATTATGAATGACTTACCTGAGAACGAAGCCCCCGAAGCGGTCCTCATCCACGATCTTCTGCGCCGCCATCAAGCGCTGGAGTGACTTTCGGGTCTCACCGCTCCATCGCTGTCATTCGATGGAGCGGTGATGACGTCACTCCCGCGAATGCGCACGAGAGCGGCATATCGCCGTGATCTCGGCATGCGCAGTGCGCCTGCGCGCCGCTGTCTACCGTGCATGCGCCGTAGATAGCGGTGCCTTTTCTTTTCTAAATATCTCCTAAACCATGTCCGTTCTTTTAGAAGGGAAGACAGAGATCCTGTGTTTCTGCTAAGCAGGAACATGGATCTCTGTCTTCCCACAGTAAATATATCCCCCACACAGTTAGAAATCACTCCCTAGGAACACAGTTAACCCTTGACAAAGTTGTTTCTCTGAGTAGGCCATGAGGAGCAAGTCGTCTAGATATGGAATGATCGAGACTGACTGAAGTCTCAGCAGAACTAGTGCTTCTCCGAGAACCTTGGAAAAAATTCTCGGAGAGGAGGACAGTCCAAAAGGAAGTGCGCTGCACTGAAAGTGATAAACTTTGGTGTCTATCTGAATCGCCATACAAAGAAATTTCTGCCATTCCTTCCTTATTGGAATATGCAGATAGGCATCCCTTAAATCCAGGGTAGCCATAAACACCTCTTTTTGGAGAAGATTCCTTATTGAGTAAATGGACCCCAAATCTTTTGTATCGGATGGAGAGGTTCAGGGGTCGGAGGTTCATGATTAATCTGAACTTCCCTGACGTTTTTTTTTTTTTTTTTTTTTTTTTTTTTTTTTACCACAAAGAGGTGCGAGTCAATACCTTTTAATCCACCATCTCCCCTATTAGTAATGGTAAGGCCCTGGCCTTTTCTGAGTGTCTTGGAAGTTTTGTCACCAGAAATTTTGAGGGTGGGCTGTTCTAATACCTCTTTTCCCACTGCGGGAGAACATTTTTTAGTCTTCCTCCCACAGGGACCCTGATGTCACTGGGGTTTGGGGTTCTGAATTGGGTGGTTAAAAAGTATACCCCCTTTTCCTTTCCCTTTTATGCCCTGTCCAGTGCTTCTGGCTGCGACTGAAAGTGCCGCCGTCTTAGCCGCAAATTTACCGGAATCAGTTGAAGCATCAGAAATTAAGCTTGTCCCTTGAAAAGCATAGAGAAGGTTTTTTAAGAGCTCCCCTCTAGGAGTGCATGCCTCTAGGTGTTCTTGTAGTTGTGACAACCAGAACTCAAGGTTTCTAGCTACACAAGAAGTGGCTGAAGCTGGCTTCAGGCCTGCCATTGATGCATCCCAGGCCCTCTTTAAGACTACGTCTGTTTTCCTGTCCATTGGGTCCTTTAAATGTCCCATATCCTTGAAGCAAGGTTAGACTGTTTGGACACTTTGGACAGTGGGGCGTCTAGTTTTGGATTTTTATTCCAAACCGCCTCTGGGTTCTTGTCAAAGGGGAATCTTCTTTTAAGAGAATTTGGCCCACTCCTTACGAACAAGGTCAGAAAGTACGCTATGTATAGGTAATACTTTTGCCTTCTTTTTCCCTGAGGATCTCATACATCTTATCATGTCTGGACAACTGAACTTCTTCCTCATCAATTCTCAACGTATCATAAATAGCGCTCAACAGCTTGTCCACTTCCTCAAGGGACAGCTTGCATTTTGCGGCTTTGTTAGCTACAGCCTGATCCTCATCCCGGTCTGAGTCAGAAGATTCAGGCCTAACGCGGGGCTATGCTCCCCGGAGCTGGATGTTGAAGGACCTGGTGAAGAGGGAATTGCAGCTGCACTATTGGTGGAAGCAGACGTGTTTACATCTGCGATTAACTCCCTGAGAGATTTAAAGGTTGACGCCCTCTCATCTTTAAAGGAGCTAAGGAATTTAGCCAAAGGAGAGTCTGCCTCTGAATTTAGTAAGCCTGCAATACACTGCCTGCATAAGGCTTTGTTAGAGCCTGAGGATAACTTGTTCCCACAGTTAGGGCATTTTTTTCGGCCTGACTTGACTTCCCTTGGAGCCTCCTTAGCCTGTAAATAAAAATAGATGATCTTGGCATCAAACCTGCTGCAACCACCACTGCTGCATATTCCCAGGACAGTGAGGTATCCACCACCATGGAGTATACTAGTCCCAGCCCTACAACTACCAACATGTAAAAACCTGGGTTTGGCTGGTGCCTGCATCCGCCGAAGTGTCCTGGGGATTCGCCCCCCTTCCTGCTCCGGATCCCCCTGCTAGTCAGGTATTGCTGGACGCTGGTTGGGATTAGTAGGCCCAGCCTGGACTTTTCCCCTCATCCTTGCGCCCGCGAGACCCGAAGCCGGAAGTCTTGGCGCACAGTGATGACGCGGTTCCGCTGGAAATGACGCAAGCGGCACCTCCACTGCGATGGCAGCAAGGAGCTGAGATGGACGAATCCACCTGCATCACCCCCTGCCACTGGCACACCTCGGCACTGGAAGGAGGGGGGGGGGGGACCTGTGTCACCAGCCAAAGAAAAAACTGTAAGACTTCACTGGAGCCGACGGATAGGACCCAAAAAATAGGATTTTTTGTACTCACCGTAAAATCCTTTTCTCTGTAATTCACCGACCGACACAGCTCCTCTCTGTAACAAATGGGTTGTTAGCCTTATCACTAGGATAATACTAGGCATAGTTGTAATACAACACTCAGAACTCTTAGTTCCGCCCAGGGGGCGGTCCCTTGGGTAACAACCCCCCCCTGTCTGCAGACAGACCTCAGTACGTCAACAAGCAGTATAACATAAAGATAAAAGGAGGGGCGGGTGCTGTGTCGGTCGGTGAATTACAGAGAAAAGGATTTTACGGTGAGTACAAAAAATCCTATTTTCTCTTATATTCACCGACCGACACAGCTCCTCTCTGTAACAAATGGGACGTCCCCAAGCAGTGCCAAACGAGGGGTGGGAAAACAGCATAAAAACTTCATCCACCGTGGCAAGTGGGAACTAGTGAAACTTTACCCACAAAAAACAACAGTGCTGGAAAAACCACCACAAAAATCAGGGTATCCCCAACAGGAGTGATCACCCAAAACCGCATCAAACTGCGGAAGTAATGCAACAGTGCATTAACATAACAGTACTGTGTTTTTCTCGAAAAACCAGTAAAAGAAAAAAAAAAAAAGAAAAAATTAAAATATATTGCATATTCAATTGCAACTACATGGCTGCCTGCAAAACTTTGAAGCCAAAACAGGCATCAACCGATGCACCGGCGTCTACATTGTAGAACTTGGTAAACGTGTGGACAGACGACCAGGTGACCGCTTTACACACCTGAGCGGCAGACGCTTGGTGTCGGAAAACCCAAGACATTCCGATTGCCCTTGAGGAGTGGGCCATGACCGGAAAGGGGGGCACCTGCCCCTTCCAGACGTAGGCTTGCGCTACAGTCTGTCCGATCCACCTGGAAATGGCGGCCGACGAGATCGCCATGCCTTTCATTGGACCAGCCACCGAAACAAACAGTGAGTCCAACTTCCAAAAGGGAGCTGTGGCAGACAAATACACCTCAAGAGCCCGAAGCACATCCAGAGCGCGAAGGGCCACCTCCTTAGGGTGCTTCGGCTTAGGACACAGAGATGGGAATACAATATCCTCATTGATATGAAAAGCCGAGACCACTTATGGTAGAAAAGACGGTTGCGGACACAACACCACCTTATCCTTGTGGATAACCAGATAGGGCGACTTGCAAGACAAGACCGCCAGTTCCGAAACCCTCCTGGCCGATGTGATGGCCACTAGGAAGGCCACCTTCAGGGAAAGTCAACAGGGGAATCTCCCTGATATTTTCAAATGGCGTTTTTTGTAGCTCCAACACCCGGTTTAGATCCCAAGGGGGTAGCGGTGGACGCACCAGAGGGACTACATGTCGTACCCCCTGAACGAAGGTACTCACTGAGGAGTGAGATGCCAGGGGGGTCGCTGAAAAAAGACAGCTAATGCTGAAATTTGCCCTTTAATGGTGCTTAATGCCAATTTCTGGTCTACTCCTTGCTGAAGAAAAGCAGGATCCTGGATATGGAAAAGGAGCACGGATGCCATCCTTTCTCCTCACACATGGAGATGTAGGCCTTCCAGGTACGATGGTACATCTTCCGAGAAGATTTCCGTGCTCTCAACGCAATTGGGATCACCGCGTCCGACAGACCCCGGTTCCTCAACACCTGGCTCTCAAAAGCCATGCCGTTAAACTTAGCGATGGTAAAGCAGGATGGAGAATCAGACCTTAAGACAGAAGGTCCTCTCGCAGCGGCAGTCGTCACGAGCGTCTGCCACCAGACGCACCAGGTCTGCGTACCAGGGACGCTGCAGACAATCTGGGGCAACCAGTATCACTGGGATCCCCACAGCTTCCACCCTGCGAAGCAGACGTGGTAACAGTTTCAGTGGAGGAAAGGCGTAAATCAGCTAGTACTGATCCCACGGAGCCACCAGCGCATCTGACGCGTCGGCCCATGGATCTCTTGTCCTGGACACGAATCTTGGCACCTTCCGATTGATACGGGAGGCCAGCAGATCCACGCCTGGTGTGCCCCACCTCAGGCAGAGTAACCTGAATGTCTCCGGATGTAATGACCATTCCCCAGGGTCCAGAACCTGTCGACTCAAACAGTCCGCCTGCCAGTTCTCCACTCCCGGGATGTAAATGGCTCACAGGGCCGGTACGTGTCGCTCTGCCCACCAAAGTATGTGAGCGACCTCCCGTGCAGCGGCTGAGCTTCTTGTCCCCCCTTGGTGATTGACTTATGCCACGGCCGTGGCGTTGTCTGACTGGGTCCTGATCTGACGCCCTTGCAGTCTCATCGACCATGTAGAGAGACCGATTTCCCAGACTGAATCACAGGGACCTCAACCACCAGATCAGTGAGTATCTGACTGACTCACCTGGATCTGTCGATCCAGGGACAACTGAGATTTGTCCCATTTTGTCAAAATCTTCTTCTGCAGGACTCTGGTGTGGAACTGGGCATAAGGTACTGCCTTGAAGGAGGCTACTATGAGTCCCAGTACTCGCATGTAAAAGCGGAGCGACGACCACTTGTGGTTCATCCGCTGTTTTACCCCAGATCTGAGAGTCTGCATTTTGCATGAAGGGAAAAACACTCTCGCTTCCCTGGAGTCCAGCCGCAAGCCTAGGTACTCCAGACGCTGGGTCGGCACAATCACCGACTTCATTAGGTTCAACAGCCACTCAAATTCTTGCAGGGTCTGCATGGTGATCGCCACATCCTCGTCTAATACTGAGGCGGAAGATCGTCTAGGTATCGCATGATCGCGATCCCATGTTGCCGTAGCAACGCCAACACTGGATCCAATACCCTGATAAAGACTCGTGGCTCGTCCCTTTGGTCTGCCTTCAGCCCCCCAACTGGTAGTGGGCTTCCCCGACTGTAAACCGCAGCAACTTTTGATGCCGAAGGCATATGGGTATGTGCAGGTACGCATCCTGGATGTCTAAGGATGCCAGGGAGTCCCCTTGATGGAGTGCAGCGACTACTGAGCGCACCGATTCCATTCGGAACCTCTACACTTTTACAAAGTGATTGAGGGCTTTTAGGTCCAAGCTAGGCCGTACCCCTTCCTTCTTGGGAACCACAAACAGATTTGAGTAGAATCCCTGGAAGCTTCTGATTCCGGAACCTGTACAATCACCCCGCACTTCAGTAAATCCCTTACCGCCCCCAAGAGGGCCTCCCGGCGAGCCGGGGATACGGGCATGCTGGAGGGGAAGAACTGTTTGGCGGCCAAGAGAGAAACTCTATCTTGTAGCCTGTGGAAATCAGATCGCAGACCCATTGGTCGGACAACCGTGAGGACCACCGTGCTGCAAACTCCCGAAGGCGACCCCCTGCCCGAGATATGGGTGGGGGCAATCTTCGTGCGGTAGCACTTTTATTCGCAGGCTTGTTAGGCTTGCGGTTCCAGGGACGACTTTGATCGTCCGTGGACGTCCTGTCGGGCTTGGGCGCTTTGTCGAAGCTCCGGGCGGACGAAAAAAAAAAAAAACGTTTGTGAGCGGAAAAGGAGGGCCCTTGCCTACGGCGTGGCTCCTTAGCCTTCCTGGCCTGTGGGAGTAGTGTACTCTTACCCCCGGTGGCATTTTCAACAATGTCATCTAATGAGGCTCCAACGAGCCGGTTGCCAAGGAAGGGAAGATCCGTCCGGGCTTTTTTGGATGCCTGGTAAGCAGACCAGCATTTTAGCCAAATCAGGCGCCTCAGCACCACAGCTGACACTGAAGCCCTGTATAACAGAGGGAGAGTATCCAGGGCCGCGTCACAGATGTACTTAAGGCCTTGCACTAGTTGGTCTGCTAGTTCCACGCAGACAGGAGAAGCCCGTTGCTCTCCCAATTCGTGGTGCAAAACTTTTGCCCACTCAGTCAGTGTCTGCGACATAAGTGCGGATGCCAGTACTGGTCGCACGGCTGACCCCACCACCGTAAACGAGGAACGAGCCACTGCCTCTGCCTTCCTGTTCGTGGGATCCTTGAATGCAGGAGTCCCCTCAACCGTGATCGTGGTTACTTTATTTAACCTGGATACTGGGGGGTCCACGACCGGAGGAGCCGACCATCTTTGAGAAGGCTCTCCTCAAAAGGGTAACGCACCGTCATGTATTTGGGGACCAAAGGTCCGTTGCGGGCGACCCCAATCCCTGTAAATAAACTTGTCAAAATAAGTCAGATACGGGAACACCTTAGGTGAACATGCTGGCTTGCGGGACCCAAAAGGGACCGGTACATCAGCAGAGGAATCTGCTGGCTCCTGAATCTTCAGGGAATCACGCACAGCTGTGATAAGTGCTCCAACAAGCGCTTTGTCGCGCCCGGACCCGGACGGGGACTCATCCTCCGGTCCGAAACGGCCCTGGTCAGCGTCATCTGACAAGACAGAACAGGGGTCACCAGCCTCAGCAGGACCCGAGTCTGCGTCAGCGCTCTCCCCAGAGGACGGGGGGGGCAGGGGCCTCTTTAGTGCACCTTCTTCCCACGCACCGCCTCCATCTTGGCAACAAGTTAATTGAGGACCGCCGTCAGGGTGTCCATGGGTACTGCGCAATCCGCAGGTGACCCGGTTACAATTGCCTGGATTCCGGGGGAAGAAACACCAGTTTCTGAAGCCATGCTGACCCTATCCTGTCTGCCACCCGAAGTGGACTTAGGACAGTGACAGTCCCGCCCTCCTTGCCACCGCTGACTGAGGGGCTCTTTCCGCCGGACTCACCACCTTGAGGAGTTCTGCGCTGTCCACAAGTAGTGCCTGTAGTCCCTGAGTGCTCCCAAGTGCAGAGGAAACAAAAACTGTGTCTGTGTCAGCTGCTAGAATGAGTGCTAAAAGGTTCTAGAAATGTGCTTTAGCTTCAATAAAATGGCTGCCCAGCGTCCAGTACACAGACAGGAAACACAGGGAAAATGGCTGTGAGCACACACGAGTCATGCTGCTGCTAGAGAACACTGAGAACGTGTTCAGACTTCGAGAAAATGGCCGCCAGTGTCCTGAATAGGAGATCACTTGGAAAATGGCCGCTGGAGTCCAGGAAGGCAATCTGCCCTTGCCCACACCTAAAATGGCCGCCAGCAGCTCCATGAGGTACAGAAAGCAAATATGATAGCAGAAACACAGCACTGCACCAGACCACAGCAGATCCTCACAGGCACCTTCCGGGAGCATAACCCACAGAACCCAGAACACCCCCAGCCAGCCAGCATCTCAGGTGAGAGCCCACAAAGATCCCTGTATATACAGACATACACCGCTCAGCAGCCACATGCAGCACCCCACCAGGGAGGGGGGGAGGGAAGATGGGGACTGGAGAGGTTAGAGAGGGAGGAGAGGAACCTCCGAATCGACCTCCCAGGGAATGCCCAGCTGCTCAGCCCCACCGAGGCAGGGAGAGCTGTACTTACCAGTCCTGAAGAGCTGGGAGACATTCCACTGCAGAACTACTCACTAATCAGTATAGAGTAGCTGCTAGGCCTCGGCATACTGTGACTCAGACATCAGTAGCCCGGTCATATGTACGCCCCGGAGCATAAAAGCTCACCGACCACCTCTGGAGCTGAGGTTTTGTCGTGGCCTGCCGAGCCGTAGCTGCGACCTGCACACGCTCGATGGCCGGACTGGGGAGACTACAAGGATAAGGGTATCCAGCCTGTCACCCAGCCGGCTGTTGATAGTAGATCACAGGATCAGTCATCTTGCGCAAAAAGCCAAGCTTCTGCATAAAAAAACACGGACCGATGGGCCCGCAGGGTTCCTAGGTCTTTCTCCTTTACTAGGCAAAAAAAAACTGAGGTCTGTCTGCAGACAGGGGGGTTGTTACCCAAGGGACCGCCCCCTGGGCGGAACTAAGAGTTCTGAGTGTTGTATTACAACTATGCCTAGTATTCTCCTAGTGATAAGGCTAACAACCCCTTTGTTACAGAGAGGAGCTGTGTCGGTCGGTGAATATAAGAGAAAAAAAGTAAAATTGTAAACAAAAAAAAATGGAAAGAGAAAGTGTAAAAAATATAAAAAAAAAAAAAGAAAATGTAAAAAAAATAAAAAAGTTTAAAGCGCCCCTGTCCAGAAGCGAATGCATACGTAAGTTGCACCCACATATGTAAACGGCGTTCAAATCACACAGGTGAGGTATGGATGAGCGCGTTAGAGCTAGCAGTCCCCCGAATGGGTTTTTTGGTGCCGGAACCGATACCGAAAATGAAAAATACACTAGGCCGAAAACCGATACCAAAAATGACCGATACCGATACTCCTGTATAAAATATTTTTATACAGGAGATGGTCAGAGACTGGGGACATGGTACAGGAGATGGTCAGAAAGTCAGAGACTGGGGACATGGTACAGGAGATGGTCAGAGACTGGGGACATGGTACAGGAGATGGTCAGAGACTGGGGACATGGTACAGGAGATGGTCAGAGACTGGGGGCATGGTACAGGAGATGGTCAGAGACTGGGGGCATGGTACAGGAGATGGTCAGAGACTGGGCACATGGTACAGGAGATGGTCAGAAAGTCAGAGACTGGGGACATGGTACAGGAGATGGTCAGAGACTGGGGACATGGTACAGGAGGTGGTCAGAGACTGGGGACATGATATAAGAGATCAATGCAGCCTCACCAGTGCCCGTCATGCAGCCTCACCAGTGCCTGTCATGCAGCCTACGTGTACCTCTTAGATGCAGCCCGCCTGTGCCCATAAGATGCAGCCTGCCTGTGCCCATAAGATGCAGCCCGCCTGTGCCCATAAGATGCAGCCCGCCTGTGCCCATAAGATGCAGCTTGCCAGTTCGTGTCATGCAGATTGCCAGTTCACGTCATGTAGCCTGCCAGTGCCGTCATGTAGCCTGCCAGTTCCCGAAGCAGAGCGGCGATCTCCGTGTGTCACGGAGCTGCATTTGAATTGCCCGGGTCCCAGTAACAATGTCCCGCCTCCTGTAATCACGTGACACTGATTCAATGTCTCACCATTGGATCAGTGTGCCGTCTGTCACAGGAGGCGGGACATTGTTACTGCGGTCTGTGTAGTTAAGCTCCGTGACACACAGAGATCGCGGCGAGGAGGGAGGGGAGGAGGAGAAGAGAGGAGAGGACTGCGGCGCGCCACGCCAGAACGACACCCCCGTACTGGGCGTGATTTCCTTTTCTGCATCTTTCCGAAAAGGCCATTTTCCGCCTATATGTTTCGGCGGCCGAAATTTTGGTGCATCCCTAGTTAGAGCAACAGCAACAGTTCTAGCCCAAGACCTCCTCTGTAAGAGCCCTTTCACACTGGGGCCGCCTGTGCATTTTCGGTAAAGCGCTGCTCATTTTAGCGGGGCTTTACCACTGTTTGGCCGCTAGCAGGGTGCTTTTAACCCCAGAAAATGGGTTGAAAACTCCTGTGTTGCGGCGCTTCTGAAGCACTTTTCAGGTGCTTCGGAAGCGCTACCCATTCATTGCAATGGGCAGGGGTGTTTTAGGAGCGCTGTATACATCGCTCCCAACATGCCCCAAAGATGCTGCTTGCAGGACTTTTTCTAACGTCCCGCAATCACACTGCCCCAGTGTCAAAGTACCCATTGCAATGAATGGGAGGCAGTTTTCAGGCACTATTTCTAGCACTAAAACACCTGAAAACTGCCTCAGTGTGAAAGGGGTCTTACTCTAAATTGGTAACCTTTAAAAAAATTGAAAGCGTCGCCTATGGAGATTTGTAAGTACCAAAGTTTGGCGCCACTCCACAAGTGTGCGCAATTTTAATGCGTGACATGTTAGGTATCTATTTACTCGTGTATCATTATACAAATTGGGCTAACTTTAGTGTTTTATTTTTTATCAATTCATGAAACACCCACCCCCCTCAAAAAAAAAAAAAAAAAAAATCACCTTTGAAAAATTGCTGTGCAAATATTGTGTGACGTAAATACTTGCAACGACCGCCATTTTTTCCCTAGGGTCTCTGCAAAAAAACATATATAATGTTTGAGGGCCCCAAGTAATTTTCTAGCAAAAAAAAAAATGAAAGTGCCCCCGTCCTAGCACGCAAAGGTGAACTTGTGCATCATTTACAGCGACTGTCCCACACATGCAAGGTATTTCCAGTAATTCTAGCACTAGACCTCTTCTGTAGATATAAAGTGGTAACCTGTAAAGGCTTTGTGCAGGCGTATGCAATTTTAAAGTGTGACGTGTTTGGTATCTATTTACTTGGTGACATCATCTTTTATATTTTACCCAAAAAAATTGGGTTAGGCATTCTGAATTTTTGCATTCACACTGTGTGACATAAAAAATTGCCAAACCCGCCAATTTATTCTCTAGGGCCTCTGCTTTAAAAAATAATAATTTATATATATATATATACACACACACATACCCCTTCCACTGCTGCACCTACCATTTTGTATCCCGGGCCATACTTTCTAAATGTAATTTACTGCCTAACAGCAACATGTACAGCAAAGCATGGCAACTAAAAACCCCTCACACACCTGCTCAATGCCTTCTGTCTGTAATCGCTTCCACGTTGTAAATAAAGTTGTTGAAGGCGGGCGAAGGGAATTCTGGGAAGTGTAGTTGTGTTGGCCTGTAGAGCGGATCACGGGACTGAGCGCTGCCTCTGCCACACCAGGACACGTTGGGGGGTTCTCGATCTGTCACCCTGGTAACCTGCGTACTGTGTGTTTCTATGTGTCACGTGATTATATGGCGGTGTAGGTTTTATGAGGGTCTGAACTCGTAGGAGGCGCACTGGTCCATGCCGGGTCCAGGATAATGCTTTATTTAATTTATTTTTTTATTATTCATAAATCTTTCAATTGCTAAATCACCTACACGTATTGCAGGCTTCATAATCATCAGGTGGTGGATGTACTACAAATGCTGCAGCTGTGCATGGCAACCAATCAGATTGTACTGTGTGTGTGTAGTTGCACTTTTCCTGCACAGGGAGGCGCTGGTGTTCCATGCAAGTGCTGTGTCCCCATTGACATTAATGGGGCTGCCATTACACTGGGGTGCGCTGTCATACGCCTGTGTGAATGAGGCCTAAACTTTTTTTATTTTTTTTATTACCTTAAATTTCCACCCTATTTTAGAAGTTTGTTGCTGATCGCAGTCCTATTAACGTTCAGATTTTTTCTTTTTTTTGTAAAGCTTATTATCTTTTTTTGGTCAGTAAAAAGCTCCACTTTTGCTGTACCTCGCTGGGGCGTCCTATTCAGCTGCCCGTTGGCTCCTGGCATATAAGTATCCTCAATCCCAGGAGTCAAAGGATATCCTCCGCTTCAATGAGTGCGCCACGCATTGCGTTCCACACATTGTGTGTGATGGGTAGCGGCTTTCTGATAGAACATATTCATCAGATTTTTACCACACTGCACATGCGCAGCGGGAGCACGCACCGAACAGCAGATGACATTTAAAGAGGTTTATGAATGATTGCAATAGAGAACATGACAATTAAAGAATCTGACCTCACCACCCCACCTGCCATGTGTCCTGTGTGTGCCAACCTCACCACCCCACCTGCTATGTGCCCTGTGTGTGCCAACCTCACCACCCCACCTGCCCTGTGTGTGCCAAACTCACCAGCCTGCCATGTGCCCTGTGTGTGACAACCTCACCAACCTGCCTGCCATGTGCCCTGTGTGTGCCAACCTCACCACCCTGCCTGCCATGTTCCCTGTGTGTGCCAACCTCACCACCCCACCTGCCCTGTGTGTGCCAAACTCACCAGCCTGCCATGTGCCCTGTGTGTGCCAACCTCACCACCCTGCCTGCCATGTGTCCTGTGTGTGCCAACCTCACCACCCTGCCTGCCATGTGTCCTGTGTGTGCCAACCTCACCACCAGCCTGCCTACCATGTGTCCTGTGTGTGCCAACCTCACTGCCCTGCCTGCTATGTGTGCCAACCTCACCACCCTGCCTGCCATGTGTCCTATGTGTGCCAACCTCACCGTCCTGCCTGCCATGTGTCCTATGTGTGCCAACCTCACCGCCCTGCTTGCCATGTGTCCTATGTGTGCCAACCTCACTACCCTGTGCTCGTCGCTTCTGGTTTCTTAGACCACAGAGAAGATTGGGGACATTCCGGTCCTCTGTCATCTCTATGGTCAGCCGGTGGAAGTGCCGGCTTCAGTCTTGCACTCTCCCCTCCCAAAGGACCCCTTTCTGCTGCCTGTAAAAGCAATACAGCAGCTAATTATCCACTAGGATGGCTTTTACAACAAAGGGCATCGCTGGCTTAAAAAAAAAAAAAAAAAAACATTCTGGGGTGATGCCTGTAGCTGTATAAGCACTTTAAACCCCTCGTGACGCACCAGTACGATGTAGAGGCGCATCATGACCACGGCATGTGTACAGCTTTGTCAGTTTGTAATGTTAGAATTTTTGGGTTGGCGGCTAGGGGACAGTAAAACCATGGCTCAGCCACCTGTTTTACTACCCCCTGGCCACCTGTGTGAATGAACCTTTACTGACTGATGATTAATAATGATTAGCCTACAATCACGTCTGAGCAGAGCGTATTCCTGGTGATTTTTAAGTGTTTTTTTTTAAGCATTTTAATAGCGTTTTTGCTCGTGTTTCAAGCTTCAGGAGTTTGGGAAGGGTGGTAAAATTGCAGCTCAGCTGTCTTGTTTTACTGCCCCAGCTGCTCGTGTGAATGAGCTCTTAAAGTGATTGTAAACGATCACCTTGTAAAACAACTTATTCAGTTTAAAATGGAAATGAAAGGCAAAACATTTGTGAATAAATATATAAAAAACATTATAAATACCTTTTTTTTTTTTTATTTCCCTTTTTTCGAAGTGATCACCTTCCCTCTGTTTCCTCTGTTCTCATCTGTATACGAG
This sequence comes from Lithobates sylvaticus, assembly GCA_028564925.1. Classification (NCBI taxonomy): domain Eukaryota; kingdom Metazoa; phylum Chordata; class Amphibia; order Anura; family Ranidae; genus Lithobates; species Lithobates sylvaticus. The sequence continues at coordinate 120,265,180 of CM053029.1, read as the reverse complement.
CTGGGGGAGGAGAAGCAACAGTACACTGGACTTTCCAGGGAAAGGCTGTGCAGGGGGGAAGTGTTAGGACAATTCTGATCATTGGAGGAGAAGCGGCCTGAGTTCCCAGCATAACTAGAGAACTGACCATGGTGTGTTCTCCTGCTTAGTGTGGTCAGCTTTTAGCAGGAAAGCAGATAAACTGGCAGGGACACCAGGGGTTTCACACAAAGGAAGCAATACAAAGAGAACAGGATACTTTCTCATACAAGTACGTGGAACAGCAAGCACATATCCGGGATATGAAATGCTGGGGTAACAAACACTTTAAGGCCCTATTCACACCTGTGTGACACAATGCTTTTTTTTTGTATGTTTTTTGCTGTGTTTGGCACACAACAGTATAGGGAAGCCCAGTCACTTGAATGGGATTCCCTACATGCAACAAACATGGCAAAATAGCTCAGGGACCTTTTTTTTTTTTTTTTGGTCACTGTTGTACCCAAATCAAACTAATGTCCTTTTTTCCCCCCCAAATAGAGCTTTTTTTTTTTTTCGGTGGCATTTGATCTCCGCTGTGCTTTTTATTTTTTTTTGCGCTATAAACAAAAAAGGACACCATTTTGAAAAAAAAAAAAAATGTTTTACTTTCTGATATATATATATATATATATATATATATATATATATATATATATATATATATATATATATATATATATATATATATATATATATATATTATATATATATATATATAATACATATCCCCCAAAAAACAAATTTCTTCATCAATTTAGGCCAATATGTAGTCTACATATTTTTGGTAAAAAATCCAAATAAGCATATATTGGTTTGCGCAAAAGTTAAAGCATCTACAAACTATGGGATATTTTGATGGACTTTTAATATTTTTTTATGGTTTTTACAAATAATGGCGGCGATCAGCGATTTTTATGGGGACTGCGACATTGCAGCAGACAAATCTGACCCTAAGTGCCACTTTTTGGGGGCCAGTGACACCAATACAGTGATCAGTGCTAAAAAAAAAAAATTGCACAGATTACTGTATAAATGACACTGGGAGGGAAGGGGTTAACACCAGGGGCGATCAAAGGGTTAAATGTGTTCCCTGTTTGTGCTTTCTTATGCCCCATACACACGGTCGGACATTCCGACCACAAAATCCGTCTGATTTTTCCCAACGGATTTTGGCCGAAACTTGTCTTGCATACACACGGTCGCACAAAGTTGTCGGAAAATCCGATCGTACGGAACGAGGTGACGTAAAAAAAAGTACGACGGGACTACGTAGAGGTCAGTAGCCAATAGCTTTCGTCTCCAAAAATTTTTCTGAGCATGCATAGCACTTTGTGCGTTTGGAATTATCTACACCCGATCAGAAAAAGTCCGATCGGATTTTGTTGTTGGAAAATTTTAGATCCTACTCTCAAACTTTTTCTCTTCCTGGTCAGCACTGGGAGTAGATTATTGGCATACAGCCAAGACAGCTGACTGGAGGGAAGGCACCCCCACTCCACATTGGCAAAGGAAAGAAGGGATGTGCAGAGCTCTGCTGTGAGATGGCAAGCTGTCTGCTAATCTATTTGTAACAACCTCCCATGACACACACTTCAGGCTTCTGTCTCTGAGAAGTTGTCAGAAGTTACCAGGCTAACAGAGCTAAGGAGCAGGAGAAAGCTACAGGACTCAGTGCTTAGAAGAGAGATAAGAAAACACTACAGATATATGTGCCCAGCTCAAATTTCATGAATCGGGTTTACATCCACTTTGCCAATAGATGTCCCCCATTCTCATCTCAAAAAGTTGGGAGGTATGCAAACGTGTGGCTCATTTTGCTGTGTTCTTAGCACTTTTCTGAAAACGCAGGCAGAAATTTGCGTGTGAATGTGGCGGACGCGCTTCCCCGGTTTCTGGGATAGATGATGGTATCCCTAAATCTTTACCATTTATTCTATTGACTTCGGGAAAACAGAATGTAATCATTTATTTTAAAATACGTAGAAATGACTGTCCTCCAGCACTTCAGGGAAACGTTTTTTATATAATATTAATACATCGTGACTGTAAATCAGGCTTATGGTTTGATGGCAATGCGTCATCAGGTTCTGTTCAACTAAATGCTGCAATTAGTGACTATATAGGATCACCAACCTCTGATTCGTGGTCTTATGATATAACCTACTGTGTATGTTTCTTTACTAACACCTTCTTAGGTCCTTCTCTGCTCATTATCTGTCCTTACCGATCCATCTATACTACAACATGATGCCGTCCTTTGTATCCATGGCAACACTATTTATTTTTTATTTTTTATGCTCATTCTGTGATGATATTATTTATGATTATGTAACGCATGCTGCTATACATTGCCATTTATAGTTAATAAGAAAAAATAAGGTTAAATGCATAAAGAACATACTACTTGGATTATTATCACAACAGCTCACTCACACAGGGAATGTGGAGTAGAAAACGGATGGAACCATTATTAGTGGTAGATATAGTCTAAAGCAGTGGTCTCCAAACTGTGGCCCGGGGGCTGGATGTGGCCCTTTATTGCTTATTATTATCTGGCCCTTCAGGCCACGGACACCAACAGCAGGGCGATAATTCTACTGACACCAACAATGGGGTACTATTCCTTCACTGACACAAATGATGGAGCATTATTCCTTCTACTGACACCAACAATGGGGTACTATTCCTTCACTGACACCAACAACAGGGCAATAATTCTACTGACACCAACAATGGGGTACTATTCCTTCACTGACACCAATGATGGAGAATTATTCCTTCTACTGACTCCAAAATGAGGTACTATTCCTTCTACAGACACCAACATTAAGGTGCTATTCCTTCTACTGACACCAACAATGGGGTTACTATTCCTTCTACTGACACCAACAATGTGGTACTATTCCTTCTACTGACACCAATGATGGAGCATTATTCCTTCTACTGACTCCAAAATGAGGTACTATTCCTTCTACAGACACCAACATTAAGGTGCTATTCCTTCTACTGACACCAACAATGGGGTTACTATTCCTTCTACTGACACCAACAATGGGGTACTATTCCTTCTACTGACACCAATGATTGAGCATTATTCCTTCTACTGACACCAACAATGACGCACTATTTTTCCCCCTAATACCAAAGATGGAACACTGTTTACTCCCACTTACACCAGGACATTTTCCACTCCCACTGGCCACAGTCCGGCCCCCCTAAAGTCTTAACAACAATAAACTGGCCCTTTATTTAGAAAGTTTGGAGGCCCCCAGTCTAAAGCAAGCCTCCTGTACACATATTTGTGGTGGGCTATACATGGCCTAATCTTGCACTGATTGGATTGGCTAGTTCATTGACTGGGTGAGACTAAGGCCCCATACACACCTCATATTACATAGTTTTGGTAAATCTATGAATATATGGTCAGATTGTAACGGGTACAGTGAGCCTTAGGCCACATAGTCTTCTCTTTGGGTAACAATGAGCTGTTTAATGACTGTCAGAATCCTTACTACCCTATTCTTAGTGGGTCATCCCCCCCCGTGTATGGCTATTCTCTCATTCGGGCCCAATTTAATACAAATTGCTGTTAACTAATGTATGTGCGCACTCCCTCGCTTCTTGGCATGTTGCTGTCTGGCCACTCTATCTCTGTTATGAATGACACCCCTGGCAAGTGACGTGGGCTCACCTAAGATGCAGGGTCTAAGTGACAACTTGGCCTTCACCAGAGCACCCTGTAAGGAGTGATGAGCGGAGACCCAAGTGGCCCCATGGCTACTTTGCTGCAAGCTGGCACCAGGTCTGGGCACTCAGTATTACCCCACCAAGTGGTCACAGGAAAAGGGTGGTTACACTGAGAAGACAGGCAGGTGGCAGGCAGAGGGTAGTCGGTGTCCAGGCTTGTGGCAGAGAAAAGAATAAAAGGGACAGGCAGAGTCTGCAACAGGGGCTGGAGAAACCAGAAAGGTGGCAGGCAGTCTGGGTCAACAATAAACAATCAGAACAGCAATTTTAAGGGCTTGTTTACATGCTGCGGATTGCTTTTCAGAGGGCATTTGACAGGCAGGGAGGAGGCATTTTGCAGCCTCCTTACCTTCTGGTTTAACCCCTAAAAAGCTGTGCATGGCACCGCTTGCAAGCTGGCATGCATGATATGTTGCACATGGACAAGACAAGCCATTGGGGGTTATTTACAAAAGGCAAATCCACTTTCCACTAAAAGTGCAAAGTGCACTTGAAATTGCACTGAAAGTGTACTTAGGAGTGCAGTCGCTGTAGACCCGAGGGGGACATGCAAGGAAAATAAAAAACAGCATTTTAGTTTACACATGATTGGATGATAAAATCAGCAGAGCTTCCCCTCAGATCTACAGTGACTGCACTTCCAAGTGCACTTTCAGTGCAGTTTCAAGTGCACTTTGCACTTGTAGTGCAAAGTAGATTTGCCTTTTGTAAATAACCCCAATTTCCTCCGAATCCTGCAGGTACTGTAATGCCGCGTACACACGGTCGGAATTTCCGATGGAAACAGTCCGATGGGAGCTTTTCAACAGATTTTCCGACCGTGTGTATGCCCATCGGTCTTTTTTCTTTTGAAATTTCCGACGGACTTTGGATTGAGAACCTGTTCTCAATTTTTCAGACGGAAAACCTTTTCGATCGGATTTTCCGATCGTGTGTATGCAATTCCGACGCGCAAAATTCAGACGCATGCTCGGAAACAATTTGACGCATGCTCAGAAGCATTAAACTTCCCTTTTTATAGTGCTGTCGAATGTGTTTTATGCCGCTTGCCGTGTTACAGACCGTCGGAATTTGGTGTGACCGTGTGTAGGCAAGACAGTTTGAGCGAAATTCCGTCGGAATTCCGACGGGAAAACCATCAGAGCTTTTTCCGACGAGAATTCTGACCGTGTGTACGCGGCATTACACTCTCAAGGCATACAGGCTTATCTGTGCTTCATCACTCACTGACCAATTAGTTTCAAGTCAATGCCAACTTGACCAGTTCTAATACCTCTGTCTATCTAGTATTATTCAGGGGTCTTGGCGATCAGTAATGGATAAGAAGGCCAGCATGTGGCCCACCAGGTGACAATCCTTGAAGGACCTTCTGGTCTTTTGAAGCCTTATTTATCCTAAAATAGTTGCACAGTCATTATTATTTTCAGCCTACTCAACAAAGACCAGCTGTCGACAGGAATAAATTGTTGACTACTAGAGGAGCCTGTACATACCTGCAACAGCGTTTGTCTATTCGGGCAACGCTCTGGTACTTGCCCATGCAGAACAAAGCAACAGTTTCTTATTTAGGGACACATCACAACCCTGGTTGCTGAAACCACGTATGTTAAATTGGAGCAAGCCACATGTTTGGGCAATGCATGGCACAGGACACCATGCATGGCACAGGACACCACAAATGCATTTTTAAGCTCTCATTTACATTGAATGCGGTTTGAAATTGTGCAAATTCATCTGAAATCTTATGATTTCAAAGCGACATGTCAGTGCGACTTCAAGTCACACCTGAAATCACCAAAAGTAGTGCAGGAACGACTTTTTCAAATCAATACGGCACCATAAAGTTGGTGTCGCACCGATGTGAACAGTGCCGTTGCTGACAATAGGGTATGAATTGTCATGCGATTTGACCTGTCAAATCGCATCACCAGTCGCTAAGGTGTGATGGGGAGCCAATTACAATGAAGGGCATTGCAGCACACCAACGCATGCATTACCACAGCACACTGATATGAATGGGTGCTGAGTGCACCCACCACTCTTGGCTTCTGGCTACAAATGAAATACCTGGGGCTTCTGCTGGGTATGAGGAACGCATGGCTGACTTCACGTCCTAATGTAAGAAAATACTGGTGTTTGGTAACGCAGGCGCTGTCAAATGAGGGCAGGGAGCGAGTGCCCAGTCCTTTAAAGAGGAGCATCATTCATTTTTTCATCTTTCAATCTATTAAATCTTCTGCCCTTTTTGTTTTAACTTTGGATAGTAAAACAGTTTTTTTCTGCCAGTAAATACCTTATACAGCCCACTTCTTGTTTCTTGTCTGGTCATTAGCCTAGGCTTATGACATCATGCACAGCTCTCTCTCATGAGAGTTTGCCAGGAAGGGAGGGGTGAGTCATAAGAGGGCCAATGAGAGCTGGAAGTGTGGCACTGCCTCTGTGTAAATCCAGGAAGTGAACAGGCAGCAGCTTCAGCTGCCCACAGTTAAAATGATTGCAGCCATGACATTTGTAGGACTTAAGCCCAGTTTCCTGATAACTCCCTTAACCTCAAAACCACCCCTCCAAATCCCTCAAGAATGACTTGACCAGGTTATTGGCGTAAATGGCCTTAACGGCCTATTTTATTAATAAACTACAAAATATATAAATCACAACTTATAAATAACCATTAACTTTTCTGTACTTTGTGGATCATGTAAGAAAACAACATACCACTGGTCACTGTGAACAAAAGCTTTTACTTTAGGCCTTCAGTCGGAAAACCCCTGACTCGGAGATGGTACCCAACCTTCACCGTGACCTACCTTTTAACCCTTCCAGGTTAACCCCTCGTAACCTGCAAGTACCCGAAAACCTCCCATCCCATGGATGGGTACAACATGTTACATCCATGTAACCACAATCTTCTCCTCCTCCTCCAGCGACCCAATACTGCCCTGTCATATTGCCCGCCCCTACCTCACCTGCCTTCCAACCAACATGGGAGGGTGGGTGGGAATCTTGTCCTCCGCCACTCTGCCACCGACGTCACTTCCCCTTCTCCTTCACTATCTTCAGTACAGCGCGCCGCCCGCTCTCGGCTCCTCCCCCTTTTACTTAAAAGGGAGACTATTTTAATGCGGCAATGCTGTGCAGTCCAGCACTGTCATGCCGTCCCTGCGCCCAGGTCTTCTTCTCTTTTGCTCCGGGACTTCCAGACTCAGTGGAAGGAGATTTCTGCAGCATATTTCTGATGTACAGAACCAGAGTATATATAAAATAATATGCAAAGTGGTTGGAGGGAAGCTTCAGAATATCAAAGATGTCTTTATTACAAATTATGTGAGCAGACTGCAGTTCCTTTTTAAAGACGTGCCCTGTTGTGGCTTACACAAGGATCGCTCTTTGGTCCCAGTGATTGAAGTAAATGGTGTGGGGAATAAAGGCAAAATAAATATGTGCAGTTGATGGGGCTGTTATTAAAGTGAACCTATTGCTTTGCACTGCATGAAAAGGGCACAGGTCCACTTTAATCTCTATGTGAAATATATACTGTCAAACGCGCCAGCAAGAGAAATCCTATCCTTCTGATACTGTGCAATTGTGGAATTGTAGTGCACATATGTAACTATTTTTTATTTTTTTTTTGTAATGAAAGTGTTTTTCTTTTTTTTTTTTTTTCTTAAGGGCTAATGTCGATTTGGGTCCGAGGTGCAGTGCGATTGGTCCAGCAGAACCCTATTTGTAATATACAGAGACGTGGCTTCTCTCAGATTCAGCCGCTTAGGATGAGATTCGTTCAGTTCAAGAGTGCCACCTCTGCAGGCCAGAGAATTGGTGTGGAGCTGGATGGGGAGAAGATCATTGACCTGAATTCCTTTGATTCTTCATTACCTCCTACAATGAGAGAGTTCTTAGAAGCTGGAGACGCGGCCTTTCAGACAGCCAAGAGGTATAATCTCAAGTTAAGGCAATCAGGTGTCAGATTCAGGCATTTAAAAGTGTTTAGGGGCCGGGTCACCCCAAAGATTTTATATGTATTATCGTTTTTACTTTCACCGCACAGAATGCAAGTTCCTAACTCAGCTGTTGATGGCGGAATCATCTTACGGTAACAGTCAGTAGAAAATGCTGTGAGTCTGTCTCATGTGGGGAAAGAGCCTGTTTTCATATGGGATTGCAGACCTAAAACTGTCCTGGGACTCTAATAGACTGTAAGCTGAGTCACTCTTTCTGATCGTACCGGGGTGACACTCGGCACTCAGACTGAAACCTACAGAAAATATGCCGGTATGGGTGTGTGTGAAAGGTGACCGAGTGATTTCTAACCCAAAGTGGGCTGGAAGGTGTACAGGCATTCCCCCCGGGTTACAAAGATGGGGTCTGTAGGTTTGTTCTTAAGTTGAATTTGTATGCAAGTTGGAACAGGTAAAATTTTTTTTTTAAGTGTATTGGATAGCATATGTGCCCCTGTTCAGAAGATCCCACCTCACTTTCTGCCCCAATGACAATTGGATTTTGAACATTTTGGGTTGTTATGGAAACGGGGATTGGTGATAAAGCTCCAGTGGAGACTAGGGATGAGCCGAACACCCCCCCCCCCGTTTGGCTCGCATCAGAACCCGCAAACGGACCTAAAGTCCGTGCGAGCTTTAGAACCCTATTAGTTATAATGGATGCGAACGTTCAAAATCAAAAGTGCTAATTTTAAAGACTAATATGCATGTTATTGTCATAAAAAGTGTTTGGGGACCTGGGTCCTGCCCCAGGGGACATGTATCAATGCAAATTTTTTTTTTTAAAACGGCCGTTTTTTCAGGAGCAGTGATTTTAATAATGCTTAAATTGAAACAATAAAAGTTTAATATTCCTTTAAATTTCGTACCTGGGGGGTGTCTATAGTATGCCTGTGAAGGGGCGCATGTTTCCTGTACTTAGAACTGTCCCTGCAAAAAGTGTCATTTTTTCAAGAAAAAAAGCTATTCAAAATCACTCGCGGCTAATGTGAATTGACGGCTCCCGTAACACAGAGAACAGTCATTCATTGAAAGTCATTGATAAAAAATTTCAAATTTTTTTTTAAAAAAAAGCGTGGGGGTCCCCCCAAATTCAATAATTTGAGACCCCCAAAGCACCTTGTCCCCATGTTGATGAAGACAAGGGCCTCTTCCCCACAACCCTGGCCGGTGGTTGTGGGGGTCTGCGGGCGGGGGGCTTATCGGAATCTTGAAGCCCCCTTTAACAAGGGGACCCCCAGATCCCGGCCACCCCCCTGTGTGAAATGGTAAGGGCCTACCATTTCACCAAAAAAGTGTCAAAAATTGTAAAAATGACAGGAGACGGTCTTTGACAATTCCTTTATTTAAAATCTTCTTTCTTCATCCTTCGGTTTCTTCATCTTCTCCTTCCGTCATCGTCTTCCATCTTCTTCTTCCTCCGATCCGCTTCTTCTTGCGCTGGTCTTCTCGTCCTTCTCGTCCGGCATCTTCTTCCATGGCTTTGGCGCCGGCGTCTGTTCTCGGGCCGCTCCTCGCAATGGGAGGCTGCCGCTGTGTGAGGCTTCGCTCCGTCTGACAGGTCTTTTATAACGGAGGGCACCTGGTGACCCCGCCCCCCTCTGACGTCATGGGGAAAGCCATAGGGAATTCCCCATGACGTCCCCGTGCGTCAGAGGGGGCGGGGTCACCAGGTGCCCTCTGTTATAAAAGACCTGTCAGACGCAGCAAAGCCTCACACAGCGGGAGCCTCCCATTGCGAGGAGCGGCCCAAGAAGAGACGCCGACGCCATGGAAGAAGATGCCGGACGAGAAGACCAGCGCAAGAAGAAGAAGATGGAAGAAGATGACGGAAGGAGAAGATGAAGAAACCGAAGGATGAAGAAAGAAGATTTTAATAAAGGAATTGTCAAAGACCGTCTCCTGTCATTTTTAAAATTTTTGACACTTTTTTTGTGAAATGGTAGGGGTACTTTTGTACCCCCTTACCATTTCACACAGGGGGGGGGGCGGGATCTGGGGGTCCCCTTGTTAAAGGGGGCTTCCAGATTCTGATAAGCCCCCCGCCCGCAGACCCCCACAACCACCGGCCAGGGTTGTGGGGAAGAGGCCCTTGTCCTCATCAACATGGGGACAAGGTGCTTTGGGGGTCTCAGACCCCCAAAGCATCCTCCCAATGTTGAGGGCATGTGGCCTGGTACGGTAAGGCGGGAGGGGGGGCCGCTCTCCCCCCCCCCTCCTTTTCCTGCGGCCTGCCAAGTTGCGTGCTCGGATAAGGGTCTGGTATGGATTTTGAGGGGGACCCTACGCCATTTTTTTTTTGGCTGGGGGCCCCCTTAATATCCATCCCAGACCTGAAGGGCCTGGTTATTGAATTTGGGGGGGACCCCCACGCTTTTTTTTTTTTTTTGTATCAATGAATGACAGTTCTCTGTGTTACGGGAGCCATCAATTCATTAGCCGCGAGTGCTTTTAAATAGCTTTTTTTTTTTCCTGCAAAAATGACACTTTTTTTTGCAGGGACAGTTCTAAGCACAGGAAACCTGCCCCCCTTCACAGGCAACACATACACCCCCCCCCTAAGATGTGATACTGCAATGCTGTACTAACAGCACGCACACACAAATCCCCTGAAATAGAGCACATATTCTCGGCACTCAGTAGCACACTGACACGCTGACACTGAAACACAATATCGCAAGATGCGAGGCTGCCGCCGCGGCGGCCTCTTATACCGTGGGGCGTGTACTAAAGCCCCTGAGCTATAATTGGCTACAGGCATCCTGCCTGTAGCCAATTATGGCTCTCCTCGCTGACGGCGCTGTGATTGGCCAAGCATGCGGGGTCACAGTGCATGCTTGGCCAATCATCAGCCAGCATTGCACTGCGACTGGCGCAATGCATTGTGGGCCGCTCGCATCACACAAATTTGATGCGAGCGGCCCAATTAGTTCTGGGCTCGCCGAACGGGCGAACGCCCGATGTTCGATTCGAACATGGGTTCGAATCGAACACCGGGCCCATCCCTAGTGGAGACACCTTTTCCCCATAATAACTCTTACAGGAGAGAATTTCCCTTCCTAGGGGTAGATTTCCGCTCACTTCCTGTTGTCTCCCTCAGTTTGTAAGTATGAGTCGCTTGTAAGTTGGATGTTTGTAACCCGGGGACCGCCTGTATATGGGGTGTTAAGAGAGAGGGTTTCAAAGTGTACAGCACGGTCAGTCTAACTCTGCAAACAAGCTTACAGGAAAGGAGAGCAAAGTGATGACCTCATCAGTGTGCTGCTGCTCCTTCATTGTCCGATTTTTTTAATTCTGGAGCTGATCCTGGAACAGGCTGTATTGTTATATCTGAAAAGTAGTCGGACAGAAGTCCAAAACTTGGCTGTTCTGCGTGGCAGGGAGGCCTACACAACAGGACTGGCACAAAAAAATTACATTCTTTGGTAGTGAAAACAGATTACATGTATATATTTCAGTTGTGTATTTCCTATGTGCCTCGAGTCCATCATCGATTTGTTTTGGTCACCTACATTTCCCGTTCCACAGAGCTTTGAACTCCGGTCAACACATTGTGAACCGCAATGACCTTACTATTTTGGCTCCGATTACCAACCCAGACAAAGTTGTTTGTGTCGGGATGAATTATGTGGACCACTGCCTGGAGCAGAATGTTCCTGTTCCTAAAGAGCCCATCATCTTCAGCAAGTTCCCCAGCTCCATCATTGGACCCTATGACTCCATTGTCCTTCCACCTGAAAGCAAGGTAAATGTAGTACAATGGTAAAGCTTTGATATGACAGTAAGCTAAAAGTTATGTACACGCAGCTCTTGTGTGTCAGAAGTTGCTTCTGGCTTCAAGGTTAAAGCTGAAGTTGAGATATGGCAATTTTTACATGGTTACAATGGTGCAGCTTTGACCGGTAAAAGTATATACTGTACTGTATGTGCCATACCTGTGGGATCCCCTTGGAAGCTGAAAAGCTGTTATGCCGCGTACACACGATCGAATTTCGGCCAGCAAAAGACCGATGAGAGCTTTTCGTCGGAAAATGTGACTGTGTGTATGCTCCATTGGACTTTTTGCTGGCCGAATTTCCGCCAGCAAAAGTTTGAGAGCAGGTTCTCGATTTTTCAGACGGAAAAAGTTTTGATCGGAAATTCCGATCGTCTGTACCAATTCCGACGCGCAAAATTCCTACGCATGCTCGGAAACAATTCGATGCATGCTCGGAAGCATTGAACTTCATTTTCTGGGCTCGTCGCAGTGTTGTACGTCAGCGCGTTCTTGAAGGGTCAAAAGTTCAGCAAACTTTTGTGTGACCGTGTGTATGCAAGCCAAGCTTGACCGGATTTCCGTTGGAAAAAACATCCAAGATTATTCAGACGGAAAATACGCTCGTGTGTACGCGGCATTACAGTGATTGCTGCTGTATAAGAAACAACCCAATATATCCAAACCCAAACACCAGCCCCAAATGAACATAAATCCAGGGAGTTCACAAGAAGTGCCTGGGTCCTGGCACATGGGTCACAGAGATAAAGACACCAAATCTAAATCCATGAACATACAGCAGCAAAGTACACAGAAATATAACATGAATGATAATGCATCACAAAGTTAGATGCTATATGTGTTGTCAGTGATGGTAATCGGTGATTGTGTACAGATCTACATGAACCTGTACCACAGGAAAGGGGTGGTGCAACCTCGGGGTCAGCCATAAGTCCAAGAATCAGTCAAAAATCACTCCTGCCCTGTAGGCAGGACAGGAAAATAAAATAAATCTCTCCAAAGGAAAGGAAATGCCAGGTTAGACAACTGCCAATGGAACATTTCCTCACTTTTAGTTCCAGTGATAATGGTTACCAGGACCAATACACAGACAGCAATAAAAACCTGACAGAGGTTCTGTTCCCATACCATTCTATCCAAAGAAACATGTTTTGGCTTTGGATACATTTTTGTGTTTTATTAAAGGTTAGCAGCTACAAAAAGCTTCGTCCCAGAAGATTGCAGGGAAGAAGGGGGAGAGGAGAACTTCCGCTCAAGCCACCTAGGCAGCCCGAACGGAAGTGGGAGCAGGTTCCTGTCAAAACTAGGTACCTGCCCCCCCCCCCCCCCCCCCCCAAAAAAAATGACATGCCAAATGTGGCATAGAGGGGGATAAGGAGTGCTTAAAGCAGAACTTCCACTTTTGTGTGGAACTCCTCTTTAAGTACATACTGCATACATAATGCTTTAGCAAAACAACCCCATTATGTACTCTTTCTAACTCATATATTCAAAAAATCAGTTTCATTAAAAAAAAAAAATGTTGATTTATTTTTCATAAATGCCTAAAGGCACCTTTTCCAGGTGACTTTGTTAAATTTTCACTATATTAGTTGAAAATCAATTAGGAAGGAACAATATAATTTGTCACACTAGGTTGGGGACCTTTTGTATTGTATTGCAGCAAACTTTCTGTATTAGTACTGCTTGGACCTTGAAAAAAAGGGGACACACCCCAAAAGCTTGTCCTAAAAATTTGGATGTTAGGGCAAATAAAAAAAAAAAAAAAATGATCACAGACAGTACTCAATTGTTCTTGAAGCAGTTTAGCTATTAATGTTACTACACATTTTCACCACTAGAGGATGCTGCTATATTTATATTGTAAGTCTTGTCATCCAGCGTTATCTTTTCTGAACTTCCTTTTTACATTTTTGGCACTACAATTTTCTTGTTTTCTTATGCAAATAATGAAATGGATTTTCAGAATCATTTGTTCATGTTTTTAAGTTACCCATTAAAGGTTTTTGCACAAGACATTGATTGCATGTATAGTAAAATGTTTTACCATTCTGTTTGCAGGAAGTGGATTGGGAGGTTGAATTGGCCTTTGTTATTGGGAAGAGGGGGAAAAACATTAAGGTAAGAAATACAAAACAATGATTATATTTCAGATGCAGTTTTCTTAACCAATATGTTTGTTAATAATAAAAATTCATGTCGTGGCCTTCTGGCTTGAAGGCTAAAACCAACAAAGGCACTGTGCAATGCCATGTAAATCCAGCACATTTATGGTACAGATGAAATTCACACAGCATTTTAACTCTTCGCTGTGGCAAGAATCCAGCTGCTCCCCCTGGATTCACAGGTTGCAGCCTCTCAGCTTGTACAAAGCAATGACAGGCTGACAGCGACCAAAGATGACCAGATATAATCGCACATGGAACAATAAGCTGTGGTTAGGGGCCAATGATCGCAAGTTGTTTGCATCCAGGAGCGATTATCTGTCCCTAACGGCAGGTAATCCATTTTACAATTGCAACTGAACACCAGCAAACCGCTGCGCCTGTAACTGTCCACAACCATCTGTGAATCCTGCTACGATGCAGCTGAAGTTTAAATCTCTTGTGAATGAAGCCTAAAAGAAGATGGTGCTATGCTGTGTAGTGTAAATCATGCTGTCCTCATTACTTTAGTCTGTAAACCCAATCAACACTACAGTTTTGTGTATTGTAAATACACCACATGGATCTGTTTGGCTAGAGCACATGTGTCATACACATGGCCTATGTGGCGAATCCCCCCCCCCCCCCCCCCCCCCCCCCCCCCCCCCCCCAGGCCATTTCATGTGACCTTCACACTCAGGCCTTTTTTTTTTTTATACGGAATGTGTCGGAGCTCCTTTCTGCCACCACAGACTCCTGCCTTCTGCTCACCACAGTGTGTACAAGGACAGCTTTCCTCTCAGCAGCTCTTGCAGATCCCTGCCTGCCCTGCACTTGCAGCAGGGATAAGGGAGATGAAGATGCATTGTGGAATGAGGCATCACATGGTAAGCTGCACTATGATTCCCATCTGTGCCCAGGTGCACAGATGCTGACCTATGACCTCCCTGCAAGATGGAGGCGAGGCTGCTTCCACTGCCTGGAGGTACTGGAGAAGGGCCGGGTAGGTGAGATGCAAGGAATTTTTTTTTTTTTGGGGGGGGTCAGGGCTGTGGATGGAAATGTGTGCAGAGTTGGTAGAGAGTAGTGCAGAGGTCAGATCCGAGGAGCAGTGGATGTGACAGCCTGTGAAAGAGAGCTGAACCCTGCACACTGTGCATAGCACACCCCTAAACCCTGCACTCTATATGTAGTACACTCCTCAACCTTGCACTCTGTACATGGCACACCCCTGAACTCTGCACTCTGTATGTAGTGCACCCTTGAACTCTGCACTCTGTGCATAGGACACTTCTGAAACTGCACTCTGTACATTTCACACCCCTGAACTCTGCACTCTGTCCATAGCGTATCCCTGAACTCCACACAACTCCTGGAATTTATTGCCTCTTTAAGATCCTCCCACTGTGCAATTTGGCCACACCCACATATCCAATGTGGTCATTTGAGGGCAACTATAATGCTGATATGGCCTGCAAATAAATTTAGTTTAACACCCCTGGGCTAGATACTTGTGATGATGCTGTGCTGTGTAAAGTAAATCCCGCCCTTGTAGGATATTATCTTGCCAGACATACATTGATCATTGATATTAGCCACTATTTTCTGCCCCTTCAAATGCATTTCTGTTAAACAATAAGATTATTTTGCTGCTAATCCTCCATCAGGGTTCTCTTCATTTATATACAGAACAATAGTCTGCTCTTAAAGGAAAAGTGCAATTTTCCAGAAAGTGTATTTATCCTTCCTAGCCCAACCTCCCATGCTGCAGGTGCATCCTTACTGTGACCTATCATGATGCCGACAGCCCATGGCTTCCTCTTGATGGCCATGCTGTGCAGTTGATCCCATCGCTTCTATGCAACTGTGTTCTGAGGTTGGAGGCACATGGGAGACAGTTCCATAGATGTCTAAGGATTGCATACACTTAGCTAGTGGCAAGAAGAGTTTTTTTGTGGCTGTATAACATTGCAGCATACTTTGAAAGTAATTATGCTTTGGGAAGGGGGGAGTTGGTTACTTTAGATCAAATGGGCTAGGCTTGAAGGTTATGTGCATTTTGTTGTGAAAATGCAGTTATCCTTTTGGACCCATTTATACTTGTTTTCAGTATTGCACTGGTGTATGGACACTACAGTGCACCACTACTCATTTGGAATGGCAGCATCTCAATGTAAACATACACTGACAAAAAACATATTTGCATACTCTGCATGTTGTGGTGTTTTTCCTTGTCAAAAATAAAGCTGGTGCGTGTTTGCACCGAGGCGCTTTGTGAGCCCTTTTAAAAAACAAATTGGCTGCCTTTAGGCTTCATGTACACTAGCCTACTCTGGCAGCTCCTAAACTTGAGTTTAGGAGATTTTGGCATTTTTTTTTTTGCCAAAGCTCCTATAGTAAACTTCATAAAAGTCTGTGTCCATGTACACATAGGCTTTTAGCAGAGTTTAGGAGTTGCTGCAGTTAGATGAGCTTCAACCTCCCTCTCCTAAACGAGATCTATCCGGAACGTTTTTGACCGCTGTCCGCGGGAGATGCAAAACCGTGCCGCATTTTGCATTTTTCCATGGCTGCAGTAAATGTACATGGAGCCTTATACAACCTGCCTCAATGCACAAAAATGCATGTTTCTATTGCATTGCAGGCTTTCTTGAGCAGGGCCCTCCTAACTCTATAGTATTAAATTGTACTGTAACTGTATTGTCTCCCTGTATATTGTAAAGCTCTGTGCAGACTGTTGGTGTTAAATAAATCCTGAATAATAATAACTTGTTAATCCTGTATAAGTACGCACGTGCAAAGGTGTAAATTGGCCCTTAAGGCCTACATGTATGCTATTTCCTAGTGAGTAAGTGGTCGCTTCCACGGAGACTTACCCAGATTAGATGTGTTGCGCAGCAAGCATGTAATCAATAATGGGGCAAGGGCAAAACTGTCCTTTTAATTTTCGAGAAGATGTATTGTATGGCTGTTGTCAGCTGCCTATATCCTGCCCACTGCTACATTTCCAGTGTTTACACAGGAGGAAGATGCAATGGAGTATGTTGCTGGGTTTACTGTTGCTCATGACGTCAGTGCCCGTGACTGGCAGATGAAGAAGAATGGCAAGCAGTGGCTGCTGGGTAAAACATTTGACACATTCTGTCCACTTGGACCAGCATTGGTTAGTAAAGACTCCATTTCAGGTACTGCAGTAAATGTCTTGAGCTCTCTTTATGTGTATGTACATATATGTCTTTGTCGGAATATACATTGTTCTTGCATTTTGCCTTCAACAAGTTTACCCCCAGGTCAATTTTGACACCTGATACATACATGTAAAAATCTGTATTTTCTTTCTAGAAAATTACTTGGAACCCATAAACATTATATATTTTTTTTTTTAAGCAGAGACCCTGGAGATTAAAATGGTGGTTATTGCAATTTATGTCTGTATGCAATATTTGTGCAGAGGTTTTTTGAAAAATGATGAATTTTGGTGCACACAACGCTATATAAAATTGTTGGTAAAATATAAAAGATGATGTTCTGCAGAGTAAATAGATGCCTACCATGTCACACTTTAAAATGGCACACCCCTGGGCAATGGTGACAAACTAAAAAAAAATCTTTATAGGCGACAGGTTTTACAGGTTATTAGTTTAGAGTTAAACAGGAGGTCTGGATCTAAAATTATGCTTGCTCTGACATAGCAGGGGATTGTGACTGGCTCTCTATGGAGCCAGTTCACACATCTCTGGAGCAGCTCCGGTGTGAATTGCACAGGAGTCCTGTACTTCTTTCCTGTACTACTTCAAATTCAGCCAAAAATTTGGGCTGAAATCGGACCAAAACCAGTGAATGGAGACGCACCAGACCCCCTGCTGTGAGCTGTTCCGTGCTCTAGTGTGACCCCAGCCTCAGACTCTCCTTACTATCAAGGTTCCAACTTTGCTTCTACAAGGTGAGTTTTTGAGTTGGTGGCCATAACCTGGTGGGAACCTTTTTCTTGTGTTACACAAGAACAAGGTTTTCTTGGGCCCAGGGCCTCCTTTTCTTGCCAAGATGTTTTCTTTCTTTCACCTTACCTCATAATAATCTGCTATCTCTATGACCTGCTCCTAAACATCCTTGGGAGATTTCTCTCCATTGTTTTGGAGGTGGTAAACACTGTTCAAGTTTTCTTTCTGCTCCAGCTCCCTTTCAACAGTTAGACTTCCACTTTGTCCTGTCAGACGGTCCGCGTAGGGGACAGGTTGCATCTAGTTCCACTATTGTTGGGGGAATTGGACAGCTCATTATTCAGCTCATTATTCAAGTTTTTGGCCTCAAGGACAAGGTTCCCTCTTTCCCTGACAGAGCTCACTCTATCAGATCAGTTGGTGCTTGAGATTTTCAGAATCAGGTATCTGTTTCACAGGTTGCAGGGCTACCACCTGACCTTCTGTAATGGTTTTGCAGGTGGATGTTCAGGCCTTGGTCATAAACTTCTTCAGGCGGCATTGTAGGCTCCCATGAATTGCCCAGAATTGGTTCCAGAATACTTCATCCTGTGCCTTGTAATGTACTCAGAAAATTATTTTACAGGCAATACTAAAATCCTTAAATAAATTCATTTTTATGTTTATATAATAAATAAGCATTGGATTCGTTTTGTAGAGTTTAGACATCATCGCTCCACCCCGGTTTATGTATGTTAGACATAAATTAGTTGATCTACTATTGCCACCTTTATAACTTATTAGTTGAGTAAGGTAGAGCAATCACTGTGGATGAATTACGCCTAGTGCGGATAGTGCATTTTGCACTTGTAGTAGTGGAAGTGGATTTGCCTATAGTAAATAACTCCCTTTGTGTTGATTTTATCTCTACATTTGGAGAGAGCTGTCATCCATTTGAATCTGAGATCAGAGTGGAGATTGGGTTGATCATCTGCAGAAAGCTTAAAGTGATTTAATCACAGTTGCGATTGAAATCTACAATTTGGTGAGCCTCATTCTATAGGGAGGGGTGTGGATTGGCACTGGTGAAGGATCTACGGAGTTTGAAATTTTCCACTTTATGAAGAGTTGCACTATTTTCACAAATGATTCTTTTTTGATATTTGAATTTATTTATAACGGACAATTATGTTTGATTTTTATTTATGGACACTTTTGAATAATTTTTATTGTTCTTTTGCGCTACTGTGATTTGTGTAGATTGACACTACATTCTTCTTCACTCTTTTTTTATTATTTACATTTTAAGTAGCAGCATTTATATTTCATTTAACAGCGCAGTGCTTATATGAGAATACTAAAATCCTATTTTATTTTAATTTCATTAAACCATGCTTTTATTGAATTTTTTTAGGTTATTAGTGCGACCCAAATATTTACTCCAAATATAATTGACAGACTCAATAATAACACATACATTCAATGTATCTGTAACATAGCAGAGTACAAAGTTCTTCCAATTTAGGAGGGTTTTGCCCCTTTTTTTTTTTTTAATACGAACCACAAAGATTTAAATAATCTGTCTATGGTTAGATGAGATTGAGTTAGGTCTGTTCTGATGGAAACTGGTGCAATGGCTGTTTTTTTTTTAGAAATGATGACAAACATTGCAAAAACTTATGCGAGTGCTTTGATACTATGGAGTATAACTGTCATCCAGAGCATAGAACATGGTAATTGTAACCTGGAGGGTTGTTTTTGTAAATTCTTTATATATTATAATTGTTTTTCTTTTCTTTTGAATTGTATTATTCTTGTTTAATAGGCAGTTGGAGCAATCTAGATAGGACCTGATAGAGCCTCTCCACTCCAACTCCGTAGTAACAATAACGATCTTTCACTCCTTGTCAGCAGAATGTGACTTGCCTTTGTGGGTGGGGGAGAGATGTCTGTGGGATGTCATGTAACTTCAATGTTTTCATATTGTGTTTAGTAGGTATGAACATAAAGTGGTTGTAAATTCTAAAGGTTTTTTCTTTACCCTAGACAAAGATACAGGTCCCCCCCCCCCCCCCCCCAAATACTTACTTGAGCCCAATCTTGATCCAGTACACGAGAGCAGCAGCACTTTTTTTTTTTTTTTTTTTTTTTTCTCCCTCTCCCTAAAATTGACGTTGTTTGTCGCCATTGCATGGGCAATTTTAAAGCGTGACATGTTTGGTATCTATTTACTCGGCATAACATCAACTCAATTTTTTTATACAATATAAAAGATATGTAAAGTGTAATTTTTCCAAAAATATTACGTTTGAACAACCGCTGCCCAAATACTGTGACATAAAAAAAATTGCAAAACCTAACACTTTATTCTCTATGGCCTCTGCTTTAAAAAATATATAATGCTTGGGGGTTCCAAGTAATTTTCTAGAAAAAACAACCGATTGTGAATAAAACATGCCAGAAAAGGCCTGGTCTGGAAGTAGAGGAATTTCAAGTAAAAGGAGAATACCTCTATTTTATTTCCATGTTGTAACGTACCCCCATATCCCTATCTTGCTGTTGAAGTACCTACGGTAGCAGACTAAAGATAGACCACAGAAATAAAATGGGTTTCCCCAAAGGACTCTACAACAGTTATCCTGCAAGTAAATAGCTCTTCCTTGACAAGGAGGGACTTGTTCTGAAAACCCTTTTCCAGATGTTTGATTGCTAGATACATGCAGCAAATGTTCTCTATAGTTTTTATAGAGCTATGCTTTCAGAAAGGACATATTTTCATAGTGGCTTCTTCATAGTGCATCTTTCTTCCCACCTGCCATGCAAGAGTAAGAATTTTTTTGAAAAAATTAGTAAGAATTTGAGTGTATCCTGTGACTTTTTTGCTTTCTCCTTTGTGCTGTACCTTCATGGTGTATTCCTAATGCAGATTTGTGGGTGCTACCCCTGGTGGTTGTCCCTTCATCTGACAGTGCAGTCAGCATCCATGTTGACTGCAAGCTAGAGAGTTTATTTACCCTTTTAAGGCTTAAAGTGGATGTAAACCCCAAATTTGTATTTATTTTTTTTGATGTCATAATGTAGAGAATAAGATTTCCTTTCATTTGAGCCCAGTCTTGCCACACAGATTTACTCGAGGCCTGAGTAATCCTCTTTTATTGTTCAGTTAGAGAAATCTTGACAAAGTCTTGAAAACTTTGTCAAAAACGCCCCCTTGCCGTGAGTGACAGGTGATTTACATATCTCATGCACTAGCCTGAGACAGGCACATCCCGTGTAAAAAGTTCACAATTCACATCCCCCCTCCCCCTCCCCTCCCCTCCAGCTCTCCCAGCTTTACTGTGTTTTGACTGGATGTTTCTCATCATGGGATGCAGTGAACAGTCAGCAGACTATATACAAGTGATTTAGGGGACATGTACGGTATGTAGTCAGAGCTGGGCAGAGTAGAACATCCAGTGATCTGATGATAACCTGTCTCAGGCTAGTGCATAAGATATGTAAATCACCAGTCACTCACAGCAAGGGGGTGTTTTTGACAAAGTTTTCAAGACTTAGTCAAGTTTTCTCTAACTGAACAATAAAAGAGGATTGCTCAGCCCTCGAGTAAATCTGTGTGGTAAGACTGGGCTCAAATGAAAGGAAATCTTATTCTCTACATTATGACATCAAAATAAAAAA